>PVJS01000768.1:0-115959 GCA_004027185.1 Glis glis
GGAGAGAGAGAGAGAGAGAGAGAGAGAGAGAGAGAGAGACAGGTAGAGAGAGAGAGAGATAGAGACAGGGAGAGGGAGAGAGAGAGAGAGAGACAGAGACAGAGCTGAGGCTGGCCGCGAACCCGGATCCTCCAGTCTCCACCTCCCAAAGTACTGGGATTACAAGCGTGCGCCACCATGCCCCGCATCTGTTGGCTTTTGAGCTCTATGCCTCATCTATAAAATAAGTATCAAGTTCCAAATGGCTAAATTCTATAGTTACTATAAGCTGTAAATAAGATAGTATATGCCACATACCCGGCACGTGGTAGACTGTGCCCTTTTTACCTATTGATACTGGTATTTCTAAATAACAAATACTGATTTGACTTTCCACAATGAGAGAGTCTTTCCCCATTTTGGAATATTTTATATTTTATTCCACCTTTTGGGGACATCATTTGTCTTTTGGATTGGGAAAACAATTTGCTGGGAGTTATATTTGACCTAAAGTGGGAAAGCACGGTGGGGTTTTACTTCACAACCATTACTTAATTAAATGTGTTTTGGACATATTAGTTTGGGAAAATTATGTGCCTGTTGGATAAATGTGAAAACAAGAGCCCCAGCCTGGAGGTCGCCAGAGAGATGTTGTCTTGATCACACCTCGCCTGGAGGCTTCAAGCTTTCTCACCTGGAGAGGGGGGCTTCCTGGACTTAGCCTGACCAGCTCCTTTCTGCCATTCACAAAACTTTTTTGAATGATATTTCAATTAGTGTCAACCAGGAGAAGTACAGGATCACCTAGGGAGCCCCACTTCTAGACCTTCCGTTGCATGGACCTTATGGATTGCAAGCCCTAAGTGTACTTCCTGCGCTTCTGTTGCCGAGTGTCCCACATGACTGAGTTGCCAGGAATCTATTCAGGTGCCCCTACCCTTCCAAAGGCTCTTTCTACTGGCCCATCTCCTCCTCCTCTCCTACCTCTCCCTCATCCTGCACTGCAAGAATCCTCCCAAATGTCGGTTTTTGAAAATATTCTCTTTCCTTTAGACTCCTCCATTTCTGAGCTCTACAATTTTATTCTACCTCCTCAAAAGTCTTCTGTGACATAGGTATGGTAAACTTTAACCTTACTTTCTGTCCCCAGGTTTGCATGTACAGATTTCTACAAATTTCCCCCCACTTGATACTTTTATTACAATAAATCTAAATAGAACACATTGTGCTCCCTCCTGAGCCAGGTACTTTGTCACCTATGAACACAGGTAAGTGGATATTTCTATTAGCACTGGAACTCTTCAAAATTTTTCCATACTAGACCTCAGAGACAAGCCCACTCATCCTCTCTCCCATTCACATCTAACCAGATGCCGTGTCTTATTGGGGTGCCTCAGGCTGTCTCTGCCCTCTTCTGTGTCTTTCCAATTGAAAATTTTGCTTCTCTAACTTAAGGCTGGAGAGTTGCTGTGACTTCGTAATGGCTCTTTGTACTGCTTGTTCAATTATCCCTGCAATCCTGCTACATTAATTTTTCTAAATTTCAGTTTGGAACATATAATTCCCCTTCTTGAATTTTCCCATGGTTTCTCATTAACTTGAGTAATAATTAAACTTAAACTGGTAATTCAAAGCTATCCACAATGCCTACATTGTTGCATTTAGGTTTTTCTTTTAAATGTAACATTTCAAATATACTGGAAATTACAGAGAATCATAAACCTCCACACATAAACTACACATACTTTACCAGCATTACCCAGTACTTTTTTTCTGTTTTAATTTTTTAAGATAGAAAAAAGATGAGAGTCGAAGACCCATTTGAACCTCTTGCTATAATCACACTCAAGAGTTTTATTCAGTAGTTAGCTGTTACTATAGAGATCTAGTTCTTTCAATCATTGTATTGGTCTATATTGCATAGATAAAGCAGCCTTCCTCGATTAGCAGACGTTATGAGTTTTCACTAATTTTGCTATTATAAACTATGCATAAAAACACACTTATTGCTCTGGGGCTGTAGCTCAGTGTAGAACACTTGCCCAGCACGTATGAGGTTCTGGGTTCAATCCCCAGCACTGGAAACAAAACAAAAAAATGCATATATATATATAATTATCATTGACTGCATGTGGACACATTTCTTCAGGGTATGTGGACAGAGATAGAACTACTAGTTTGTAAAACATGCACATTTTCATTTATTGGATGGTTTTAGATTTTCACAACCAATTGTTCCTCTTTAGAAAACAAGAACCATTCAAAGGAGAGAAACTATTTTATCACATTCTTAGCAGCAATAGCTCGTAGCAGGTTTCTTTAAGTTGTGAATTATTTCATGCATACAAAGAACATAAGGTTTTATCTTCAAAAGTAATTTGCTCTATTTGTTTCCATTTTTAAGAGAAATAAAATGGACAAAATTGAAGCTCACTGTGTATCCCACTACAGTTTCTTCAGAAGTAAACTCAGGTTTATGATTCTATGTACAAATTTTCTACATTTATTACATTTTTGTGTTTCCTTAAATAATATATGCTGTTGCTTTGCATATTTCAGCTTTATGTAATTGGGATCATACAGTATGATTTCCTGCTTTTGCTCAAGAGTATGCTTTTGAGATTTAAATGTTTTGATATATAGAGTTTCAGTTCATTCAATATATATACTTTGCTTTTATATGCTATTGCTTTGTATAAGCACTCCAAATTCTCATTTCCCAGTGCACATGTGCAAGAGTTCTGTTAGGTAATTTGCTGAGAGATGGATTTGATTTGATGGGCATAAGTTGGCCACATACTCACTAGATATTGCTAGTTTGTCTGATGGTGCTTCCAAATGCCCCCCACCCCCCACACACACACATTTTGAGAAACTTTTGCTGTGCACCCTCACCAACACCTGATAGTGTGAGACTTTGCTTCCTGGTATATGGATGTCTTCATGTTGTTGAATTTCTATGCACTTTGAACATGTTTCATATGTGTGTTGACCAAGTGATTTTCTTAGTTTGTGAATTACCATTTCAGGTCCACTGCCCATTTTGCTATGTGACTTTCTTTTCTTGCTGGTTTATAGGAGTTCTATCCAGATTTTGAATAATAATCCTTTGTTGTTCTACAGAATATAGCTATCGCATGTCAAGTTATAGCATGCTTTTAAATTTCATATGGCGTCCTGCATCTTACTAATGTTTTACTTTTAATAAAATCACACTTATTCTTTTTATGACTTGAACTTTTTGTGACTCACTTAAGAAGGCACTCCCTACTGTAACTTAAAATTACTATTTTCTATTCTAATAATAGAACATTTCATTTTAATTGCTTTCACAAAGAGATCATTAGTCATATCATTAATCCTTATTGAAGGTGTGAGCTTGAAATCTATCTTTTCCTAAATGAATGACCAATTTTCACTTACATTAAATATTCATATCCATTAGATTGTTAAACAAGCCTAATCTTTCTGTTTTCCTATATATATTTCCAATATTTTGTTGTATTTGTTCTCAGGTAGTTGATAGTTTTTGCTTTTGTGAATAAAATCTTTTGAAATAATTAGATTTTCTAGTTGGTTGCTCCTATTTTGAAGGAGTGCTACTATTTCTGCATATAATTTACTTGTCATTAATTGACTAATTAAGTATTGGATATATTAAGGGTTTTCTTTGCCCAAGTAATATAACGTGTGCAATGTATAGGTGCCTCCACTACATCAAAGCCGGGGGCATGTCCTTAGCTTCAAGGAATGCATCTGATAAGGAGTAAAAAATGCAAACATTGTTATGATGAGGAGTCATATGTCCCCATAACAAGGGTGGATTGTGAATAAAAACATGAAGGACTCTGCTTTTGAGAACCAAGAAGTCTCCAGAGAAGCGGGGGCTTTTGAGTTAGTCTTGATGGGAGCCATGGAGCTCAGGAACGGGATCTGGAGGAGGCGCCGGGCAGGTGAAGGAGCCAGGTGGGCAGAGCACCTGAAGGTGTGCAGTTCCTCAGGGCCTTGTGTGAGCACAGGGTGCCAGGGTAGGTTAGAGTAACTAGGCAAGAGTAAGGCCGTCCTGTTTGTCCATGTGCAGCCCAGGCCAGTATGAGCAGAATTGGAAGCAGAAAATACTATATAGAGCAGGACCAGAAAATGCAGGAGTCAACTGAGCAACAAACATAGAGCACAGCTGTGCCATCTATTTCATTGTTATGTAAAAATGAATTAATAATTCTTCCCCTTTCTAATCTTTTCATCATATAAACTTGCATTTATACAATGTTGCTTTCCTCAACCCACACTATCATGGCTTTTTGTAGTGCTACCTATCACTTAAAATTATTTTAAAAAGCACCACATTTATGAGCTTTGTCTAGATTCCCTAAACAGTATGTGGTTTCCACTCCCCCTGCTTTCGCAGGTATATAGTAGTTTGCTTGTGCTTTTTTTTTTTTTTTTTTTTTTTTTTTTTGCGGTACCAGGAATTGAACCCAGGGGCGTTCTACCTCCCCACTACACCCCCGGCCCTATTTTTTATACTTTATTTTGAAACCGGGTCTCATGAAGTTGCAGAGGGCCTCACTAAGTAGAGAGAGAGAGAGAGAGAGAGAGAAAGCGAGCTGAGGCTGGCCGCGAACCCGGATCCTCCAGTCTCTGCCTCCCAAAGTACTGGGATTACAAGCGTGCGCCACCATGCCCGGCCTGCTTGTGCTTTGTATATACCTTTCTTGAGGTCCTCATTATATTTAAATGTTCATGAAATTAACTTTTTTTTTCAATGATTCCACAATCATAGAATTTCTTTGTAAGATTTTGCTGGAATATATTAACTGGAATTCTGAATTTATTATAAAATATTTTACTTCATTAATTATACCATCATTAAAGTAATAATTTATTTTACTTTTAAAGATGTGTAATTTCAAACAAATAGATGGTCTTCCAGCAATCGTTAGCCAGACATTTTCAGGTATTTTTTCTTTTTTAAATATACTTTTATTGGTGCATTGTAGTTATACATCATAATGAAGTCCAGAATGATAGAGACATACATGGCACTTGGTGAGTTTTTAAACCATTAAGCATATACTCAACTTTCTAATTGCTTTTCTCCCTTGACCTTATTTATTTATCTCTATATTAAGGAATTGGGCACAACAATCTTTAAAAACATTTTAACACTCACATGTGATAGCTAAATATGTACATTTCTGTTTTTATATTTCCAGAGAAATTTTCCTCTGCCTTTAGATCATAAAGATATTCTTCTACATTGTATCATGATATTTTTAGATTTTAATTTTCACATGTAGGTTATCCATCTGAAATTATTCTTGGTTGATGTTAGATAGTGGTCAGAACTGCTTTTTGTATATTTAGCCAGTTTTCTCATTACCACATGTTAAATAATTTATCACTTTTCCATTCATGTTCAGTGCGACTTTTTCATATGTCAAGTTTCTCTGTCTGGGTGGATTGTATCTGGACTTCTCTCTTCTGTTCCACTTGTTCATTTGTGTATAAAGAGACTTACCCTCTCTCCCCAGACCCTCCCTAACCGCTTAGCCCTTCCTTTCCAAAGCTGTCTATAATCTCCTTAAAGCTTTACTTCGTCGTCATCTGTGTTTTAGGATCTGTTTATTAACTTGCATCACTTGGCTGAGATGTTAATTTTTAAAAAATGCATTGTCATTTAAAATAGAATCAGAATGGTACACAAGTTTTAAGCATTATGAGGATAAACTTCTTAACTTACAAATATGGAGATAGGAACCCAATGAAGTCAATTCAAATCTCCTTTGAAATCATTTTGAATGCAATTTTCTTTTTTTTTTTTTTGCAGTACTGGGGATTGAACCCAGGGGCGTTCTACCTCCACGCTACACCCCCGGCCCTATTTTTTATACTTTATTTTGAAACCGGGTCTCATGAAGTTGCGGAGGGCCTCACTAAGTAGAGAGAGAGAGAGAGAGAGAGAGAGAGAGAGAGAGAGAGGGAGAGAGAGTGAGATAGCTGAGGCTGGCCGCGAACCCAGATCCTCTGGTGTCTGCCTCCCAAAGTACTGGGATTACAAGCGTGCGCCACCACGCCCGGCCAATTTTCTTTTTTATATATAGCTTTTTGGTGCATTGGAGTTATACATCTTAGTGAGGTTCAAAGCCATACAAATAAACATACACACTCATCTTGGTGTGTTTCCCTTCAGGTCCCACCTCACTACCCACCCCGCACCCCTCCCCGTACAGAGTAGTGAGGCTGGTAGTGATGCCTTCATACAAGGGCACAGCATGCTTTGAACCATCTCTTTCATCATTTCCTCCTTTTACCTTCTCCACTTTCCTCCCCCCATCAGCTTCCATTATTCTACTAGTCTGTCTCCTTAGTTATCTGAAGTCCCTTTTGTTTCCTGTTTTCTCTCTAGCTTCCATATATGAGAGAAAAATCTAATTTTCTAGGGGAAAATATAAATGACTAACAGTTGGACCATATTAGTAAACACTGTAGATCATGATTATAACATCAAAAATAATAAAATAGAATGCTCAGGAAAATCTATGAAAAGTAAAGATTCAATAAATACATTGAATTGTGTAAAAGAAGCATCAAATACTATCATTTTACTAAATATTCATAGCAACATTTTCAGGTTGTAGGATAGGAGATTCATCCTGTTCTAACCATTTACTGCCTTTTTCTGGATTTAGGCATTTCTGACTCTTCTAGTCCTGTGTATTTACCCTATTTTTTTTTTTTTTGAGGTACCGGGGATTGAACCCAGGGGCGTTCTACCTCCGCGCTACACCCCCAGCCCTATTTTTTTTTATACTTTATTTTGAAACCGGGTCTCACGAAGTTGTGGAGGGCCTCACTAAGTAGAGAGAGAGAGAGAGAGAGAGAGAGAGAGAGAGGAAGACGCCTCCCAAAGTACTGGGATTACAAGCGTGCGCCACCACGCCTGGCTACCCTATTTTTAAAGTTATATTCAGTTGTTTTAGAATTACTAATGGTATTAATTTAACATATTTTCTATTGTACTAATAAATAGATTATATATAAAATGTGGGGAGTACAGTAGGACATAGATTATTAAACACACAACATATAAACTATTTCTCTTCTACACCCTACATTGTCTAGCTCAGTGTTTAAATGTTGTTCACACTCTATACAGCTCTGATGAGCTGAAAGAAATGTATTTTAAATCCCATAGTTAATGTGTTTATTCATTCATCCCACAATATTGATGTGGCGTTTACTTTGTGTCAGGTACGATTCTTATCATCCTCAGAGATTGAAACTCTTACCTCAATTTACCTTTCTTGCTCTTTCAAGAAAGATTTCATCTATTATCTAAAATTTGAGTTTCAAACAGAAATTAAAGTTTCAAGTGGAAATTAGAATTTTAAAGAAGTCACATTGATTTTAAAAATATGAGCTTTGTCCCTGATAAGGATTGAGTCTGTAACTCTAGAACATCCTCATATTAAAAAAAAAAAATATTGGGCTGTATAGGTCAAAGAGAAAATCAATTAGAAGAACAAAGCCTCTGATAGCTCATCTTGCTGAATAGAATTCCAGAAATAGTGAAATTCAAATGAATTGTCTAGGATTATCTAACATGTCCAAAAACAAATCAACTTTACCACAAATGTCTCTGCTCTCCTTTTATATACTCTAGCAAATTAAAACAATAAAAGTAAATAGGATTTTCTCAAACAAAATGCCAGAGTGTCAATTTGGTGTTATGTTTTTTTATCTCAATGATGAGTAATTATCAGAATTACTGCCTTTCATTGTGGATTCATTTACATTTAGAAGTAGTGTTTCTCTGTAGAAACCTAGAACATTCATAAAAGAAATTCGCAAAATCAAAGTTTAGCTTTATTACCTCTTGCTCTCCACAAATGAATGCTTCCATGATATAAGGCCTGACACCGCTTGGGCAAAGCCAGTCTGGGATAAACAGAAAGCTTTGCCTCTACAAAGCAGCCGCAAGAGAATTAATGATTTGTTAACTTTTGAGTTTGATTTTCTGTAGGAAATATCTTTTAATTATTTGATCCATTCATTTTCTTCAAAAATTTTGCTGGATGCTAGGTGTGATGGCGCACGTTTGTAATCCCAGTACTTGGGAGGCACAGACCAGAGGATCTGGGTTCGTGGCCAGCCTCAGCTACTTAGTGAGGCCCTCCGCAACTTCGTGAGACCCGGTTTCAAAATAAAGTATAAAAAATAGGGCCGGGGGTATAGCTGGGAGGTAGAACGCCCCTGAGTTCAACCCCTGGTACCACAAAAAAAATTTTGCTGGAATATATACTTATATTTTTCCCATGACTCTTTATGAGGAAGTCATGAGAACATTTCATGAGCATGGCCATATTCCTGTTAATTAAAGATGTAATGAGAATTTCTAATTTAAAAATATTTAATTACTGGGGGAGGGGAGGAAATGTGGCTCTTTCCTGTTTGTATATAAGAAAAATTCATTTTACTAATTGCTCAGTTTACTTAAAATTCTAGAATTTTAATGTAATTTGTTTTCCATTGTTTATCACACTGCCATATTTTCTATCTCTATCAAAAATATGTTGGGAATGGTTTCTTGGAATTTTGTTTGTTTTTGGTATTTCATGGTTCAAAATATATGTTGAAATACACAAGTTATTCAGTCAAGGTTATGCTTCACACAACCATATCCACATTGATTTTTTTATAAAGGAAATACTGAACTGTTCCCTCTGCCTTTGTCTCTGTCTCCCTCTCTCTTTCTATGTATATATTATTCTTATTAATAGACTGCATTACCTCCCACATCGTCTATCACACTTACAATGCAATATCTGTAACTCTTACTGACGTTTTCATTTTAAAAATTTCTAAGCCTTAGTATAATAATGGAAAACCACTAGGAAAAGAGAGACTGTATTGTTTTTTTATTTCCATTTAGATGTAAAATATGGGATCCGTTGTTCTTATTGGTGAGTTTTCCCAGTGGGAATATGATTATACTACTGATTATGATTATGAAACACTGATTATGAAATATTGATAAATTAACCACTTTTTACTTAATGAAACTTCCATTTTGAAATAGGGAAGCATAAAAACCATCTAAGTGGGTATAAAGTCATGCAGCTGCTTCTGAGATAATCTATAAGTGATAGGTGGACAATTTCCAACATCTGTTGCCAACAGTTTTATTCTAGTCTTCAGAGGAAATTTTGTAACCATTAGTTCTACCTTGTGTTTAAGATTCTAGGATTGATTTGATTATAATGGAAAAGTAGCTACCATCATGTCCAAAAAGTCTTAACTTGTCTACATCAATCCTTTTATCTTTCTAACACCCAAATCTAGAACATTCATTAGGCTTTCACCTTCAGGCTATGCGTTCTGCAAGAAACAGTAGTGAATGTTGGGGTCTTGCTTGCTTTTGGATAATTCAGATTTAAGACAAAGGATAGTTCTTTCCAGTTTTCCTTTTTTTATTTTTGAGAGAGCAAAGACTTATTCTCTTCAAAATAAAAATTTATTTTTCTTTTATTATAAAATGAATTGCTCTTTTTAAAATGAAAATCATGCAACATGGAAAACTACAAAGAAGTTAGACTTCCCCATCATCACCCTGATTCCTCATTAGGATTGTTATCATTATGCATTTTTACATGAATCTAGCCAGATTTTTTCTTTCTTTAGGCGAAATACATAAATATTTTATTTTATAAAATAGCAGAGTATGTACTTGTATAGTTTTTCTCTTTGCTTAATATTTCTCAATGCCCAATGTCCTAATCCCATCATTCTAAGACAATTAATGAAAAATCTGTATTCTAACAAAATCAGTTTTATTGACTCATTACAGTGAGGAAAATTCTACAATGGAGAAACTTTTGGGGTTCTCACTAACTGAGGGGGAATATAGGCTTTATGATATTGTTTTAAGGGATCCTAGAATTTAGGTAAAATATAAATAAGCCAGTGTTTTGACAGACATAAAGAAGAACTATTTAAAGGAATCTAGATTGTCATTTAAGTCTAGATTGTCATGTAGGTTTAGATTGTCATGTAAACTCAGGGTCTGTTTTCCTTGTCAATTGCAAAATGGAAATAGTTATGGGAAACTGTGTTCTGAAACCTCTTATCTGAACTTCTGCACCTTAGCTGGGATTCATTATTGCTTCTCTGAGTCAAAGTGACTGAACAGCTCCAAGCAAGAGTGGAATATTTCATTCTTCTTTACCTAATTTTAAACATTGAAGTTTTTGGCAGCAAACAAGTTTCCTTAGTGAGTAGAAAAATAGTACTCACTCATGAAAGGGTATTCTTGGTTGTGTGTGTCCTTTGGAGAAATGGTGACTCCTGTTCATTTCGTATTTGACTTTACCTCTATCTTGTATTCCAGCCCAGTGAATGGAAGGTTTTTATGGTTATTTTAAGCTTATTTTTACTTTCCCACCATAAATACAAGTATACACAACCGTCAATGGGTGTGATTTATGGATATTACGTCATTTAAGTTCTCCCGGGTATTGGACAGCCTCCACTCCTTGGATGATGTCTTATAAGTAGAATCTTGGCTCAAAGCTGTACATTTTGTAGCTTTTTAATTTCAGACAACTTTAGGCTTACATAAAAGTTACAAAAATTGTACAGAGAATTCTACATATACTTCAAACTTTTTCCTAATGTTAATACCTTACATAAAATAGGATAATGATTTGTCTTGATTTTTAATGTTTTACTACTAGTTAGCATCCTACAATTAAACATTATGTTTATTTATTTATTTATTTATTTTGCGGTACCGGGGATTGAACCCAGGGGCGTCCTACCTCCACGCTACACCCCCGGCCCTATTTTTTATACTTTATTTTGAAACTGGGTCTCACGAAGTTGCGGAGGGCCTCACTAAGTAGAGAGAGAGAGAGACAGAGAGAGAGAGAGAGAGAGAGAGAGAGAGAGCTGAGGCTGGCCGTGAACCCGGATCCTCCGGTCTCTGCCTCCCAAAGTACTGGGATTACAAGCATGTGCCACCACGCCCAGCTAAACATTATGTTTCTTTAAAACCATAGCCATTAAATTATGGGAACTTATTTTAAATTATAATAGCCAAAGAAATGGAAAGAAAAAAGATTTTGATAGGAGCTTACAATTAAATTTGATAGGAACTTACAATTACACTAAGATAAACACTCCATAAAATAGTTTAAAATTGGTGAAATTTGCCTGTAAAAATTTTTAAACTAAATAAGTTTATCATTCTAATTCTGAAATGGGTTGACTGATATCAGGACCATCAGTAAACTGAGTGAAAAGAATGAAGATTGAATGAAGAATGTGACTGTTAAACATAATTCTGTTTTGAAAAGGGAGAAGGGTGGTTGGACACATTTCTATACACAGGAAAGTATTTATGAATTGTATTTCTGGTTACAATTTATAAAACTAATTTTATTCACAGTATGACTAATTCTATAATAACCACTGGCAACCAGTAAATACATTTAGGGAGTATGAATGCCTAGAAATTAATATTCAAAGTTGATAAGCTTAAACTGCTTCAAAAATATTAGTGAAAGAAAATAAATTTGTATTTAAAGCATAAACTAATACAATTTCAACAAATATTTTTATTAAGAAACCCTCATTTGTGTTGGGCTTGAAATTATAAAGTGATTTAATTGAGCTACATATTGCCTCCTGGGATTTCATAATTAAAGATAGTGTGCACTATGTTTCCTGGCAAACTTGGTGCTATTAAATCAAGGCTTTAAGGATCTGGACATGTCTGCTTCATCCCAAAGCATGGGGATTTCCTTGTTTTAATGGTTCTGATTATCGATAAGTCATAGAAGAAGCAGTTGTAAATCCTGGGGCGTGGCTAAAAGCAGAAGCTCTTTTCTGCTTTATTTCATCTAATTGTAAAAAGCTTGACTCTGTGTGCTGTCCTGGGTTTGAACCCAGTTTAAGTCAACATATTAAAAAATCGACTTAATGTTCAATGGAAATAGAATCCTTCCAAGCTTCCAGGAGATATGGTATGAGCGCTGTATTTAACAGTGCTCCTTGGCTCTGTTTCTTCTTGAAGAACCGGTAGTAAAATTATCTTAGAAAGCAAGTTTTCATTTACCTGTGGATACTTTTCCTGAGTCCTTTTAGCTATTTTATTGTTTAAGCAAATGGTAAAAGCATAATAGTTTGACTTCCAAAAAGTTTTCTTTTTGACACTTTGCAAGAATTCCATGCATGGCACGTCCCGATAGAGGTGGACGAGCACTTTAGGGATGACTTTTAAGTGATCAACATTATTTTTATTGCATCAAATTTTGTAAGTTAATTATAAGGTAATAAAATATATTTGAACCAAAATGGTAGCCAAAATTTTTCCCCAAATAGAGATAAAGCACATAATCCCTATTCTCATGCTTTACTTGAAAATGTAATGCGGTGAGTTCGTTGCTGGGAAGAATTTCCATTCCGATTCCTTGCTCCGAGAAGGACTGAGTGAGGTTCAATGTGCATACGGTTTTAGAGCCTTCGCCGTTCATGTCATCTGTACAGATGGCAAAGAGAGTAAAACCTGAATATTCTTTTCTTTTTAAAGACTTGAATGTAAGTATCTTGGAAAGAAATGCAGAGTGTTTCTTCTTAGGAACTTTTTAACTCTACAGTCACTTTTATAGCATAAAAATGACTAGAGAGCATAAATGTAGGAAGTGCAATGTGAATTTCACATTTGGAATATGTATATATTCACATAGAAAATAGATATGTCTGTGTACTTTTTTTCATTTCACATTTTCTAGATGCTAAAGTGTTGCCAAAGTATGACCAATGTCATAATGCCACTGATCGTATAGCCTGACTGCAGCAAGATTTTCTGTTCACATAAACGTTTTCTGGTGGGGAGGAGTCCATCTCAATTTTCATTTTCCCTTTTAACTACTTCCCACTGACTGTGCGTGTGTTTGTGTTTGTGTGTGTTACTGGGAATTGACCCCAGGGATGTTCTACCTCCTAGGAGCTACACCCCCAACCCTATTTTATTTTTGTCTTTAAACAGTGTCTCACCAGGTTGCTTTGCGTCTCACTGCATTGCTGAGGCTGTCCTTCCACCTGTGATCCTCCTGTCTCAGCCTCCCAAGTACTGGGATAACAGGTGCGCACCACCACGCCTGGCTCTTACTGACTTCTAAACACATTTTCTGAGCATATTATGCGAGATCTCATCTGGTTGGGTGTGAGAGCTGCTGCAGGATTTGAGAATCCTCCTCAGATGAGTGGAAACAAAGTTCCCAGCTTCAGAGCTGCCTTGGTAACGTGGTTTTCAATTTTCCACTCGTTCCTAGGTGGGTACCTGTTCCCTTCTGGTCCTGCCTGCATTCTTCTTGGTTAATTATTCTTCAGGTGTTCCCTGTGTGATGTTGGACAAGTTACTTAAACTCTTCTGTCTTTGAACTCCTCATTGGAAAAAGAAGGACAGCGATTCTTCCTCTTTGGACTAGGTTGAATCTTAAATAAAACTATAGGAGAAGGCATGTGCCCCATATGTAGGCTGTGCATGGAGAGTGTATGTGGAAGGTATACGGGACTGTCCTTGGGAGGGACACGTGTAAGGAAGAGAAGAAAGTTTGGCAGAGGAGAAGCTGGCCCATGCTGAGGCTGTGGCCCCAGTTCCCCAGTGAGCTCTGGAGCTTGGCTGGCTTTTGAGAGTTGTCACAAACTGAGGCCAGGAGCCAGCCTTCGCATTTCTGCATCTGCCAGTCACTAGTCTCAGGTTGTCACTCTCAAAACCTATGGTTTTAAAATCAATATGATCACCCACTTATCAAATATTTATTTTAGCACTGCACTCTATTGGAGATATGAAGACAGGTAAGACATGAAACTTTCCATTCAGAATGCATCGAACTAGTAGGCATATCTATTAAACTAATAAATTTGTGGAATCTGGTAGAGCTCATGATAAAAATAGAGACAAGACCTGTGTTTTTATGGAGGCCCAGAAAAGGGAACTTCCATTCGATTGTGGACTAGGAGTGGGGAGGTCTTAAACATCCCTTACAGATGTGGGTCTTGAACTAGGAGGGCAGTCATGCATTGCCTAGCAATGGGATGCAATTTGGGAAGTGTGCTGTTGGGCAATCAAAGCACGTGCTTGCACAAATTGGGATGGCTGTGACATCACTGGATGATGTAATCTTACAGGAACCCCGTTGCAGATGCAGCCCATTATTGGCCAAAGCATGTTTGTGTGCCAAATCACTGCATGTGAATAGAGTCTAGATCGATGGTGAAGTGGAAAGAGTAGCATTAAATATTATAATGATAATGAATGCACTTGAAAATCTTTTAATGTGCTTGTTTTTTTTCTTAAAATGCTTCCAATTCATCATTCTGTCTTTTAAAGAATATATTATTTGCATATAAAAATAGAAACATTTTGCATTGAGTATTGTCTCCTCTCTGTTTCACCCTAAGATGTTTCCATGCTTTGCCTTGATTTATATGTGCCTTTGTTTTTAGAAGTCTCAACATAATATTTAAGATAATATCTCTTTACTCCCTGCTATGAAATGTGAATAAAGTAAGCACATTTTTTAATTCTTATTTTTTTGTGTAGCAAGTTTTTTAATATTCATATTATGCATTTTAATTACAGTTCTCACACCTCTATTTTTTATTTACTTTTTTGTGGTACTGGGCATTGAACCCAGGGTCATTCTACCTCTGAGCAATACCCCCAGCCCTTTTTATATTTTATTTTGAAACAGGTTCTTGCTAGGTTCCTGAGACTGGTCTCAAGCCTACAATCCTCCTGTTTCAGCTACCCAAGTACTGGAATTACAAGCGTGTGTCACCACGCCTGGCTTTCTCACACCTTAAAAGCCTTGGCATGTTGTTTATTTTTTTAGTTCACATGCACTATTTGTATATATTTTTGGGGTACGGATTTGCATCCAGATGACTCGTTATCCCAGCTGCTCCCTCTTGAGTTCTTCATTTTGATCCCTGTCTGGATCGGCTGGGCCTCATCATTAGGTGGTTGTAGGAAGGTATTAAGAATAGTCGTGAGTGTGCCCTCTGACTTCCTTCACACTGGGAGTGTCTGCTTACTTCTCTGCTTGTTGCAAGATAACTTGAACTTGAGTATTCTCCTTGGGTTATAGTTTTTTTTTTTTTTCACTGAGATCCTTGTAAGCATCTTTCCACTGTCTTTCAGCACTTATGTTATTTGTGGAGGATCTTGATCTTTTAGCTACCCCACTTTTCTTCTCCTGGGATATCTGTTCTTTTTTAAAAATATACTGTTTGCCTTGACTATGAGAAATGTTGAACATGAAACACAAAAAGATTGTCTTTATGTAGAAATGTGATCTCTGAAGAGAAAAGTAGCTGAACAATTCCTGATTGAAGTCTTAGTACATGCACTGAGTGAGTGGGTGGTGAATTTCAGCAGCGTCTTGAAGCATTTTTCAATCCCACTCTTTGATTCTCAATAGGCTAATTAAAAATTAGTTGCCTACTTTAAGCTTTTGAAATTTTGAAATGACAATAGAAGAAAGATACTAAAACTAAACTTTTCAAATTAATCTTCTATACTGTCTTATTCTTGGTAAAGTGTGTGTGTGTGTGTGTGTGGTGTTTGGACTCATATTAAGTAAATCAGCTTAACTAACAAAAAACAACCCTTTACATTATACCAAAAGAAATTAAAGTGCATTTCATTAATGTTATCATTAATATACTATGTGATGGCCAAAATTTTACCATAAAAGTACGGAAGTATGCTGCATATCCTATAAATGCTTGGTTATTCAGATTCAATAGCTGGGTTGTCCCTCTCCTGCCCATCTTTTCATGAAGACTGCATATTTTTGGTAGACATCTTCCTTTGAGGATCTCAGTTCTTTTATGCCTCTTGAGCATTTTTTGCTATTAAAGACATTGGAAGACAAGAGAATATAAATTCAATAGAACAACTTCAAACACAACATGTATTTTCACTCAACTTAATAGGAAGGACCTGTTTTGAACCATGTTTTTATAAAGAGAAATGTTCAAAACTGTACTGTATCCACCCCCGGTGACTTACTCAAACATGCACGCATCGACAACTTACATTTACAAGGTGTTTCTCAATGAGATAATTATTTTCGTTGGCTCACCAGAACATGTTCACCATGAATGCTGGAGTAACAAATGTAGATAAAAAATGTATCCTATGTTTTATAATGGGGATATCAGCAGCCAGGGAATACACAGAATAATTGTTCATGCAATAGCAGTTGTCCTGTGCAAAGCACTCCAGGTGTTCTCTGATACAATGGGATGGCTCAGTGGTGGAGACAGAGCACCGATATGCATAATGTAGCACACAGGAGATGGATGCCTTAAGCAAGGCCCATTAAAGTATTTTGGATGTTGAGAAAAAAAATAGCAAATCATTCTGGCTGGAAGGAGAGCAGAGTTCAGACAAATACTTTAGCAAGAGATAACATTTAAGCTGAGGATTAAAACACAGTTTCCTTGGAACATGCCAAGATGGAGAAAAAGAACAAAATACAGGAGTCAGAGGCTATGGATAACCCTTGATTGTACATAAATCCTGCATAATTATCAGTCTTTTTTTTTCCTTGTGTTTTCTGGTTTGTTTTGGTTTTGGTTTTTTGTTTTAATTCATCATGAATGTAGTGTTTTACTTGGTTTATTCTCTCTCCTTAGAATAGGGTCAATTTTCTCATTTTCAGAATACTAATATTACTTTTTGAATAATTTTTATGTTGCTTTTATATCAAAGATCTGTACAGATTATTAATATGCTTTGCAAATTATTTTTCAACAATAGAAATTTCGTTCCTGCTGCTTTTCATATGCTCCTTACTATTTTGAAGGTGCTTGCAAAACACATATCAAAATCTTTAGTCATACCTTTCTGTAAATGTTTTAATAGCGTCTCTCTGCTCTCCTAATTGTAAGTTTCATGAAGTTCGAATCATCTCCCTTATTTCTCAGTACATTCTTATGACAAAGATAACCCTTAGCAGGTGCACAATAGATACTTGTCTAATTAATTCCCAAATAATTAAGAAATGAAAATAATTGTATACTCATTTTACTTAAAAACAGTGAAGATAACACAAGTTATTTTTTCATTTGGCACAAAGAGGATGCAAATAGGACAGTCTAACTCTCAACAAATGCATCAGTTGATTCAGGGCCTGAATTGATGTTTTACAAAGTCAAAAATTATATTTTTATAGAATGTATTGATTTCAGATCCTGATTTTCCCATGTTGTTGATTTGAGAAGACCTCCATATTTGTACAACTATTTTAGTGCTAGATAATGAGATTTGAGCCGGGTGTGGTGGCACACACTTGTAATCCCAGTACTTGGGAGGCTGAGACAGGAGAATCACAGGTTTGCAGCCAGCCTCAACAACTTAGTGAGACCCTGTTTAAAAATAAAAGGATAAAATAGGGTTGGGGCTTAGCTCAAAGGTAGAATACCCTTGGGTTTCATCCCCAGTACTACAAAAAAAAAAAAGAGAGATTTGACCACCTGAAGAATGCATAGCTCCCCTCTGAACAAGCATCTGGCAAATCCTTTACCGGATCTTGTACAAGTACTTCAACATAGTGGTTCAGTGTACGGAGCAAGCCTGTCTCAGGTGGACGCCCAGCAGAAGCACCTGCTGCAATGCTACCTGGGGAAATTTACCTCCTCGTGTCCTCCAGCTTTCTCCTTAGTAAACTGCTGTTGGGGTGAAGATTAAACGAGTCAAACCGTGTAAACCATTTAGAACAGTCACGTAAGTGTCATTGTATTATTACAGCTACCGACGGACCCCAGGCTTCTGGACGCAGCTGACTAGGATGAGGGTTGCTGCTTGTAAGCTGGGAGAACCTGGACCCATGTCTGTTTCTTGCAGCCTGAAAGAAAGCAGCTGAAACAGTGGCCTGTGTGTTCCATTAGTTTCTAGATTTTGTTGTCTGGCATGACTGCTCCAGAGTCTACACTCCTAAGCAGGACTTCAAGGCCATTCGGGATCAGCCGCTGGCTTGTGTCTCCAGCATTTCCCTGTGCCTCTTTCTACCCCTTGTGCCATGTGTTCTAGCCATGCAGGGTTACTTGGTGTTGACTCTGTCTTGCTTGCAGGAGTTGCTGATTTTGCTCCCTCCATACAGGCCCACGGCATTCTTGCTACTGCATCAACGAGGCTATGTTCTTCCCTAGCTCTGATCTCTGTGATCCCAAGTCCAGGAGAGGTGTGGTCTGTGTGCTCCCTTAGACATCTGGGGATACTCTGAGTCTGTGCTTAGCACATTGCACATGCAAGCTTGCGACATGGTGCTCCAAACAAAATGGGAAGTGTTTGTTCTCCTTCCTTTATCCCTTCCTCCTTCTCAGTACACATACCCACATAAACAGAACACATAAACATATACACATGTACATGTATACACACACTATATATATACACACACATATATGTACATGTGTATGCATGTGTGTGCACATATAAAAATAAATGATGCATAATTTATCTCTACTTGCAAAGCCAGCCAGGGAAATATATCGAGCAGGATATCAAAAATGAAAATTTTACGATGGCATTAGACATCCTCAAGGAAGCAGCCCAGCTTATGGAGGACCAAGTGCAGGAGGCAACTTGGAATTTTGAAAGTCCTTTTATGTTTTGGAGGGCAGGACACTCATCCCTGCAGCCTAGGCCGAGTCGCTTGGGATGTGTGAAGGGTATCTGAAGAAACTGTTGTTGGAGGTAGATCGTGATGGCTGGATATTGAAAGAGGACCAAAGAATAGTTGTGGATATAGGAATCCAGGAACTCATTGCCTTGGCAACTAAGCAAAAAAGGGTGTCTTACAGCTTTGATTCATTTGGTGAGCATTTGTCAAGAGTGCATTTCCCAACCACCCCACCCGACACATGAGCTATGGCTACTTGGAAACTGTTTCTCTGAGGTTTACTTGACTAAAAACCTCAGAGGGAAGAATTTGTCATTTTTATTGCTGTCTCTTCATTGCCAAATACCACATCAGATATTTTTAGATGTTTTTAAAATTTATATACTATTATTTATTGAGGCAAAACCCACATAATATAAAATTAACCAGTTCAAAGTATACTGCATTCAGTAGCATTTATTACATTTGGCAATGTTGTGCAACAGTCATGTCTATCCAGTTCCAAATAATTTTCCTCTTCCCAGAGAAAAATTCTGTACCCACAAACCTCAGCCACAACTCCTTCCCACTTCTGCAGCCCTGCGGCTTCCTAGCCCCTGCCAACCACCAACGGGCCTTCTGTCTCTGTGGATTTGGCTGTTCTGGATATATTACATGAATAGAATCATACACTGCATGGCCTTTAGTCTGACCCTTTGACCTAGCAGTCTTTTGAGGTTCAAACATGTGTGAGCATACATCAGCAGTTCCTTCATAGCTGAGTCCTCTCTCGTTGCATAAAAATACCACATTGGATATGGGGGATTCATTTATCTACTCATCAAATGATGGACTTTGAGTTGCTTATACCTTTTGGCGATTGCGAATAGTGCTGCTATAAATATTTGTATACAAATTTTTGGTAATGCATGTATGTATTTATTTATTTATTTATTTAGTGATGCTGGGGATTGCACTCAGGAGTACTCAACCACTGAGCTACACTCCCAGCCCCCTTTTAAGTGATGAATTTTAGTTATACATCATAGTAAGGTTCAAAGTCATAAATACATACATAGTGATACCTTTTAAAATTATTTTAATGCATACCTATGAATGAAATCCTTGGATTAAATAATAATTCCTTATTTCACTTCATAATATATAGTAGTAATGTCCTTTGATGTATCATTTTGAAGTTCAAATTTACTTATGTTTTTCTTTGTTGCTTTTTTTTGTTTTGTTTTTGTTTGTTTTGTTTTGTATTTGGAATTAAAAGCAGGGGTGTATTATAATCTTATAGTCTTAAATCATAATGTAGTAAATAGTGATATGGACATACATGCACACAGCACTTGGTGAGTTCCCCCCAGTTCCCATTCCCCTCTTCCCTATACAAGGTATTGAGATTGGCATTGATAATCTCACATATGTGCTTAATCTCCATAGAAGTGTTTCCTTCCTTAATTCTCCCTTCCCCCCACCCTCCTCTAGACAAACTCCATCGCTCCACTGGGGTTTTTCCTCCATTATATGAAGTCCAGCTTGTTTCCCAATTATTCCCTAGCTTCCACGTATTAGAAAAAACATATGGATCCTTCACTTTCTGTAACTAGCTAATTTCACATAACATAATGTTCTCCATGTCCATCCATTTTCCTGCAAATGACACAATTTTGTTCGTCTTTATTGCTAAGTACAATTCCATTTTGTGTATATCCCATGATTTTGTAATCCATTCATCTGTTGATGGACACGTAGGTTCGTTCCGTAATTTGGCTATCGTGAATTGTGCTGCTATAAACATAGATCTGCATGTATTACTATAATATTCTGATTTCAGTCCCTTTGGAATGATATCCAGGCGTGGTATAGCAGGATCATATGGTGGATCCACTCCCAACTTTCTGAGGAATCCCCACTGATCTTCATAGTGGCTGCGCTAATTTGTAATTCCACCAACAGTGTAGAAGAGTTCCTATATCCCCACATCCATGCCAGCATTTATTGTTGTTTGACTTCTTGATGATTTCCATTTTAATTGGGGTGAGATGGAATCTCAGTGTAGTTTTAATTTTCATCTCCCTGATTGCTAACGATGTTGAACAGTCCTTATTTCTATACGGTCTGCAACCATGTCTTCACCGTCATTTCTGATTTGAATAATTCAAATCTTTTTTTTCTTGCTCAGTCTATCTGGAGGTTTGTCAATTTCATTTATAATTTTTTATTTTTTTGTGCTTTTATTGGTGCATTAGAGTCTCATATCACAATGAAATTCAAGTTGACAGTAACATACATGCACACGGCACTTGGTACACCTCCCCACCTCCCCTCCCCCCAATACAGAGTACTGAGATTGACGTTGGTATATTCTGATGTGTACACATGGTCAATGATTGTAATTCCATTAATGAACTTCATTCTTCCCCTTCCCCTTCCCTGACTCCACTGAGGCTTCTCCACTATTTTCTGGAAGCCCTTTTGTATCCTCATTACTCTCTACCTTGTGTGTATTAGAGAAAACATATGACCCTTCTCTTTCTGTGATTGGCTGATCTCACTTAAAATAATGCTCTCCAGGTCCTTCCATATTCTTGTAAGTGATATTATTTTGTTCTTCTTTATTGCTGAGTAGAATTCCATTGTGTATATTTCCCATAATTTTGTAATCCATTCGTCTGTTGATGGACACCTAGAACCACTTTATGTTCTGTTGAGTCTCTATTCCCTTTCTATTGTCTCTCTCTCTCTCTCTCTCTCATCTCTCTCTCTCTCTCTCTCTCTCTCTCTCTCTCCTTTTCTCTCTCTGTTTCTCTCTATTCCCCTCTCTCGCCCTCCCCTCCATTCTGACCCTTGTAATTTCTTTTCTTCTGTACTTTTTCAGTGCTTAGCCATTTACAGCTCTGCCTTATCCTTCAATTCCTACTTCCATGGAGTTTGAAGATGAGCCAGTGCTGGTAACTGAGATTATTTCCTGCTCTTTTCAGAGTATATGAGTACAGCTCTGGGCATGTGTTTAGTCTTCTTGATACCCTAGAATACACACATTTTAAAAAAAATCCCCCATTTCAACATGTATCTCTATTTTCAACCCCTTCTTCATGGGATTTTTGGTTGGTTGTTTGTTTTGACCAATATTCCTTGCCTCTCTTTTGTGGCCTTTAAATGCTTTTGGCAATTGTTAACGGAGACCTAAGAATGCTCTGATGCACATTAGCTGGAAGCCTTCAGTCAGACATATCAAAACATAACTGCAGTTCTTTTATAGGACAATCCACGTTCTCCTTTTGGAACCAGCAGTCTGCACCAGGAGTGTGGTCAGCTGGCTTCATGGCCACCATTGTCTGAAGAGGGAGAGATGGTAAGTAAGCCACTTACAGTGCCCGGGTGCTCTCTCCAGCAGCTTCTTTCTTCAGTAAGATTTTTCCTGGTTCTTGTGTAAGTTTTCTACTCAATTCCAGAGTTGGGCAAAAGCTGACTCTGGGACTTTGCTGGTGTTGTAGGTGGGCGTCTAGAGTACCACACCCTGATATTCACCTGCTTTTTTTAAATAGTAGATTATACCATATTTGGTTCTCAATGAGAAACTATTAAATATTTTTGAGTACTGAATAATACAGAGGTGTTATTGTCTTTTTAAATCAAATGTTAGGGACAGTAACAGTGGCATCTTTAATGTGCCTTCAGGAATACTTATTGGGGATCTTCTCTATCAATTCCCGTATTTTTGAAAAGTAGAATATAGCAAAATGCAAGCTATATATAGAATGATCAAATAATTTGTCACCTAAACCTGAATAATATGAATGAGAAAAAAGCTAACCAGGCAGGAAATTAGGATTTAGGAATAACCTGGATTACATTGTATTAATCAGTAAGTATAATCATCCTAGTTCCATCTTTCAATCTCTATGGTGAATGGTAGACTCTATTTATGGTCTTAGACCCTTATGGTCTTTAATTTCTAGTTTTTGTTATTCTTAGGTTGCTGTGCATAAAAGCTTATTGCTAAAAAGTGTTGGCTACAAAGTAAGAGTTGTGTTTGGCATAATACATCTATAAATGGTGTTTTTTCTATCTCATTGAAGAATAACCACATTTATGGCTAATGCTACA
The DNA here is from genome assembly GCA_004027185.1 of Glis glis. Taxonomy (NCBI): domain Eukaryota; kingdom Metazoa; phylum Chordata; class Mammalia; order Rodentia; family Gliridae; genus Glis; species Glis glis. The sequence continues at coordinate 22,779 of PVJS01000768.1, forward strand.
TTAGAACCCTTCACATCCCTATTGTAGAAATGTAATCTAATATGCAGGAAAAAGCAATTGGGAGCTTTTAGTGTTTGTTTGTTTATTTATTTATTTATTTATTTATTTATTTATTTATTTGTTTATTTATTGTACTGGGGATTGAACCTAGGAGTATTCTGCCTCTGAACTACACCCCCAACCCTTTTTATTATTTTTTTTAATTTTGAAACAGGGTCTTGTTAAGTTGCGGAGGGTCTTGCTAAATTGCTCAGGCTGTCCTCAAATCAGTGATCCTCCAGTCTCAGCCTCCAAAAAATTGGGGTTACAGGCATGCATCACCAAGCCCAGATAAGAGCTTTTAATCTTAATTTTAAACATTTGCATGAATCTGTAAATCAAAGAAGACAACTAAAGAATAGACCTATTATAATATCATAAAATATCAAAATGCATTTGCATTTGAAATAAAAAATTGTCAGTAACTTCTAATTCAATTTAATATCAAAGTCTTCACTGATTTTTAGAGAATACCTAACTATATGTGAAAATAATCGTGGGATATATTTAAGTACATTTAAAATTTTCCTTTCAGTACTTGTGATGAGCAGCTATATCGAAACAAAATAAAAGAACCAAGCTGAAATTCGCTAATTTGTAAAGATACCAAACAGCATGGAAGACAGAATAGTAAGCAGTTGGTATGCTTCCAACAGTAATTGTGAAACCTTCTAGATTCACAGCATTTCCATGAAAGCTGTGCTTGCTGTCGCGAAAGTCCAAAAGTCGCTTGATTTAGTTTACTCCTTAAGTTGACACAAAACTTGCTACCCGAGGGTCTGTAAAGTCATTTTGAGTGCTTTTAATATATCATGTAGAAATAGTATGAAATATTTTAATATGTATATATGAATAGCTCATGTAAAATATGTTAATGAGTTCATTGTCTGACTCTCTTCCCTCTCCCTGTCTCTCTCTCTCTCTCTCTTTTCTTCTCTTTCTGATATTATATGTGGCATAAGCATTAGAATTGTGTGGCATCACATTTGTATGTTGAGGAATCTTTGATCAAGGCAGCAGGTTGTTTTTACGCGGGAATGTGGGGTGAGATCCACAGAGACTCAGGGTTTTATTTGACAGCAGATGAGAACACAGAACATTTGGGGGGGTAAATGCCACAGCATAAAAAGTAAAATATTGTCAGTCCTTCTCTTTCAGTAAAATTACCTGCAGCTGTATTGGCAAATGACTTGTCATTTATATTCAAAAAGCTAAATTATGGGCAATTTGAACTCATTTATCTTTTTTATACCCATACAAATAATGACAACATTAATCTTTCCCCCCCAAAAAAGAATGAACAACTAGTTTGAAACACCAATTTTCTAAAGAGACTTCTATTGACAGTAGTGTAAAAACCAGAATTTAAAGGAGGGATTCAGATCTTCAAATTTGTTTGAAATACAAGAACTAAAAAATTTCAAATTTGTTTCTACTGTATAAAAATAAACACTTGTTATTCAACTACTGAAGTCAAGAACTATATCTACCATATCAAAACATTGGTTTAATCCCAGAAAAATAAATATTAGTGTATGATTACAATGTGCCAATCAATGAATTAAAAATAAATAAATTATATTGTTAGGGTGTCGCAGAAGTTATTATATTCTAAACTCAATTAGCTAAATTTCAGTAGTACCTAAAATTAGTCTTTTACATTTTCTATAGCTCATCAGTTTTTCTGAATGGTTAACACTTTTTCTAATTTTAAATTTACTCTACATTTCTTCTTGATCTCGCTGTTGGTCCTCATATTATCTAATTGATAGCATCAGTAATAATTAATGTCTAGTTTTTATACAATTTTTTAAATGTCTTGGTGTTCTCAGCATTTTGCTTTTTAAATAGTTCAATACCCACCTCTTCTTGTTTTTGGTACCGGGGATTGAACCCAGGGATATTCTACCTCTGAGTCACACCCCCAGCTTTTTATTGTTAAACAGGTTCTCCTAAGTTGCTGAAGGTATCTTTAAGTTGCTGAGACTGGCCTCCAACCCATGATCCTCCTGTTTCAGCCTCCCAAGTACTGGAATTACAGGCATGTGCCACTATGCCCAGCGATACTGATCCCTTCTTATATTAAGGAATGAACATCAGGCCTCAGGTTAGGACTTCCTCCTAATCTCCCCCACCTCCAGTAAGCAGCACTCCAGTCTGTGCTTCTATGAGCTCAGCTGTTTTAGATTCCCTGTATGAGTTGTTAGATCATGAGGCCCTTGTCTGCTGTGCCTGGCTTGGTGCACGTGGCAATCATCTTTTATTTAGACACGGCATTTCTTCTTCTAGAGCTCTTTGGCGACATACCTAGTGAGTTTATTTCCCCTGCCTGCTCCCATTCTGCTGATTATAATTATCAACTTACTTGTCCATATTTTCCACTGCCGTAGGTTTATGAAAGCAAGCACCGTTTGCATACGTTTAACTATGTCTATTCAAAATCTAGAACAAGTCCTGTCAGATGGAAGGCATTCATCAGTCGCTGATTACTTGAAATGTTGGTTAATTGGCTTCTTGCGTCTGCCACCATGTGTATTTCTGTGTCTGTGTTCTTAAACTTTCCCTGGGGTTCTGAAGGTTAAGAGTATTTACAAAATGTAGCCTCACATATCAGTTTTCCATGAACATTTTGATTATATTATTGCTTATTTCCATTTTGGTATTACAAATTCTAAATGTCAGGGGTATTTAAAGGTATACTTATTCAACACGTTCTTGTAAATGTATAGAGTCCTGTGCTGTTTGTGCTCGATTTTTGCTCTTTGTTTTCATTAAAAGCTTCAGTGAATTAGTTTGGCTTTAAAAAATGTTTTTATAAAGCACTCATGTATGGTATTAACTGATTAATCCTCTGCTAGGAGATTATGGAACCCTGAAATCCATGCAGAACTCAGCAAATCCATTTTAATAGCATTTAAGCATTGAAAAGGTGGTTTCTCTTGGGAATCGGAACAATTATTTCAACTCTATGCCCAAGCAAGTCGAGCCATTAAGAACGGCCCCGGATTTTGAATTCTTCGAGCCAGGAGGGATGACTGGTCACTTTGCCTGTTTTCATTACTTTCAATGGTGTCTTTTAAAAATCGGTACTTGAAATTTAGTTATGGCTAAGCATTTTAAAATACATTTAAACACTCTCTAAGTCCACTTGGACTTCTATAACACAATACCATGGGCTAGGTGTCTTACAAACAACACAAGTTAATTTCCCAGAGTTCCAGGGTCGAAGTACAAGATCAAGGCACTGGGAGTTTCGATTCTGGCAAAGCCCTTCTTCCTGGTTCTTGAAGGACACCTTCTAGCTGTGTCTTCACATGGTGTGGGATGGGGTCTCTCATGGGCCTCCTTTCCAAGGGCAACAGTCCCAATCATGAGGGCCCTGCCCTTACCACCTGATTGCCTCCCAAGGGCTCCACATCCAACACTGTCAGCCTGGACATTAGGACTTCAACACAGCAGTCCTGGAGGACACAGAGGCTCAGACCACACCAGACACTCCCTCTCCCAGCTCCCCTGTCTTCCTGAGAACCCTTCCTCAGCGCTTAGCACTTGAGATGAACAGCAACATTTCTTGTTTTGCTTTGTAAATAATTTATTGGTGCATGGTAATCATACATCTTGAAGAGTTACAGAGTGGTAGAGGCATACACGCACACATCACTCATTTAACCGTTCCTCCTCAGGAATATTTTCTGTTAGATGAAAGACGAAAGATGAAAGTTTCTTGTGAAACTCACTGAAATACTAAGAGAACTTATTACTGAATAAGACACTTGAGAAAAGAGTCCACTGAACATTATATGCTACGAGTAAGTTATCTTGCACTGTCTTTTGTCTTATGAGTGTTTGTGTGTGTATGAACGAGTGCCTGGATTGTGTGTTTCTGTGTGTGAGTTTGTTTGTGTATACATGTGTCTCTATGTTTCTGTCTGTGTGTATGTGTGTCTTTGCCCACATGTGCATACATGAGTATATATGTGTGCTTGTGAGCATTTATTAATATCTGTGTGTGTCTGTGGTGTGTGTGTGTGTGTGTGTGTGTGTGTGTGTGTGTGTGTGTGTCTGTGTTAACCTCCATTTTTCCCCTCTCCCATTTAGATGTCAGACCACTATGACAGTTTCATCAGGCTAGTGCTTAGCATCCTATTGATACCAAATAAAGCTTAAACTGTAATCATTTTCATTACTGCTGCTTTTATTTGAAAATATTTACTCTAGGCTTTTGTCAATATTTTGTTACTTCAGTTGCTTCCTTCTGTGTTTCTAGCTTTCAAAACTTGGGACCTAAAAGTGTAAAGATCTGGACTCTCTAAAGATGTGGCAATGTTTAAAGGGCACGGTTTGTCCTGGGCTCCAAACCTAATTGTAAATTGTAGCAGAGTTAATGAGAATAATCACCTAATACCATGCATGTTGTTTTCATAAACATGTTCGCCTAATGACAGACTCACTTCTGAAGAGAAATCATCTAATCAATGTGAATTCCAGTCATTTGTCACATATCCTGATGCGGGATTGACATTTTCTAAAGACCTTTCTTGTTGAAAGCTCATCTCAGGAGACTGTGTACAAGATGTGCATTACAATGGGGGAGTATGTTTATTTTTTTTCTGTTTAAATTTCCACGATGGTTCTCTTTCCTGTTCTTTAAGGAAGGACCTATTCCAGTGATGTCCACATCTTCATCCTCAGATATGCTGACAGTCTGGTGACAGCATTGTGATACATTTAATGGGATTTTATATTCGATTATGAGAATAAGGGGGCTTTTATTTTATCATCTCCAGACTAGGACAGAGAAGTTCGGTGAAGTTTTGGCATGACTAATTAGTTAGGAAAAATAATCTATAAAGGATTGCAGGCAGATCATCTATAAAGTTTTGTGGCTAAAGCACTTTGATGTCATATTTGTCAATAAAATTTGAGCCAATTGGGAATAAAATTAGTCTGAATTAATTAATATCACAAACCTCAAAATGCATTTAGAGATGATATAACATTATCACATAGGCACTTCAGATTACTCTCTGGAAGTACTGGCAGTTGAGTTACTTGAAGGATCTGCTTCTAGGAGAGAAGAAGCAAGTACAAAACTTCTATTTTTAAATTTCAAGTCACTTTTTAAAGTGAATACTTTTCAAGTGTACTTCTAATTAATTTTAAGTTACTTATGTTTCCTTGTAGCATCTTTAATTTGATTGGTTATCAAATGCTTTTGTTAACAATAAAAGTTAACATTTAGTTTATTCAATTTAATTCCATGTTTTGAAGTCTGATTTTTTGTTGTTGTTGTCGGTGCCACCCAGAAGTCTAAATTTTTTAAATCCAATTTTGGAGAAAAATTTTTCAAATATATACACATGCAACTGGAAACCAATTCATCAGTTTTTTGGTGTGATATGTTCGATTTTTATCCTGGATTTCAGGCCTCCCAATTTTCTTTTTTTAAAATACTTTTATTGGTGCATTGTAGTCTTATAGTCTCATATCACAATGTAGTAAATAGTGATAGTGATATACACGCATACAGCAGTTGGTGAGATTTCCCCGGCTCCCTCCCCACTCCCCCACCCTTCCCCATACATGATATCTCATGTATGTACATAATATCCACGGAAGTGTTTCCTTCATTTAATCTCCTCCTCCCTCACCCTCCCCTAGACCACCTCCTTTAATTTTCTTTGAACATAAAATAATGAAAAGAAGAAATTGATTCATTTATATCTGCATTTAAGTCAGATGAAATTGATTTAATTTTTGTATTTTTATGATATGTCTGTAAAAAATCAGCAGAATTCATTTTAAATTATTCTATTATCTCCTTTTCAAATTTTATTAAGGCAGAGTTGGCAAAAAGTTTTATATATTATGATGTACAAGATGGTGCTTTGATACGCATACACATTGTGAAATGGTTAAACCAAGATAATGGTTAAGCCAATACCACACGTACTTAAGATGTTTTGTTGAGAACATTTGAGACCATCTGTCTTCTTAGACATTTTCAAGCACATAACACATTATTATTTAACCATAGTCACCATGCTATATAATAGATCTCCTGAACTTACTCATCTTAATGAAACTTTGTACCCTTTGACCAGCATCATCCTGTCCCCTCACCCTGGCTCCCAGCCCCTGGAAACCACCATTCTACTTTCTGCTTCTATTAACTTGGGGCTTGAGGATTTAGTTCAGTGGCAGAGTGCTTGTCTGTCACATGCAAAGCCCTGGGTTTGATCCTCGGCCCTGGAAAAAAGTAAAAAAAAAAAGTATAAAAAACCCACAATACTATTAATTTAACTTTTTTTCAAAATTCTACCTGTAAGTGAGGTGATGCAGCCTTTGTCTTTTGGTGCCTGGCTTCCTTTAGTTGGCATAATCTCTTCCACATTCATCTGGGTTGTTGTTCTGAATAATAACATTTGCTTCCTTTTTCAGGCTCAGTATTATTCCACTCTGTGTGTGTGTGTGTGTGTGTGTGTGTGTGTGTGTATGTGTGTTGCAACTGTATATTGAAAGATGAATATTAACCTACATATATATGGATATGTAGCTTAACTCCTTCTCTTGCCCACTGTGAGCAGTGCTGCACCTGAACCCAGGGATGATGCAGGCAGGTATCATCGCTTCAACAGACTGACTTCATCTCCAGTGGACCCATAATGAGAAGTGGGATGTCTGGATCACATGGTGTTTCTACTTTTAATTTTCTGAGGAACCTCCATACTATTTACTACAGTAGTTAATTTAAACTTAATACAAAAATTATTTTTCTGCCTTTGGAAAGATTTTCAAAAACAAAACAAGAAAGCTGGATGAAGTAAGGAGGGAGAAATCCCAACATCTTCAGTGATTCACCACATGTGTGATATTATCTCAACTACCCCAAGGATCCAAAGAAAGAAGGAAGGGAAATAACAAGGGAGAAGGGATGAAAAGGCTTTTTCTTCTCTGTCGGTAGGAAATATTTTTTTCTGCTGAAGACTCCAAGTTACTTTCAGATTGATACCAGGAGAGATAGCAACTTTTCTTTTCTTTCAATTTTTCCTCTTCTTTTACATGAAGAATGTGTTCTATTACATACTGGGATACTTTTAAAAATATTTAAATATTTTTCCTTGATAGTAAATATTTATTGGGTACTGTCTTAGTCCATTTGGGCTGCTGTAACAAACTTACATAAATTAGGTAATTTATAGACAAGAGAAATACAGTTCTGGAGGCTGCAAAGTCTAACATCTAGACAGAGGCAGATTTCATGACTAATGAGGTCCTACTTTTTCTCTCTCTCTCTTTTTCTTAAGGAAGAAGAAAGAGGTGCTCAATGCTTAGGGACTTTTGAATAGATAGCAACATCAAAGCCATAATGACTAACTTAAACCTCACAATTCTTTTCTTTTTGGTGAGGATGCATTCTATCTACATAATATAATACAGGGAAAATGTAACTTGGTCCATTTTCTTAGTAATGCTGTAATGAGGAGTGTAAGATTAAGAACTGACAGAGAGAGTGATGTAAACATAAAACATTCTATTATAGTTGCTACAAGAAAAGAGATAACATGGCAAATGGCAGTTCCTAAAGTTATTAACCATCCACTCAACAGATCATCAGAAAAATGGGGACAGAGTAAAAAAAGTGCTCAGTTTAGTATGAACAAAAATTGATAATGAACTAAGTAAGGATTTATTTTGAAACAGGAATGTGTGGTGGTCCAGTTGAAGAAGTAAAACTCATTAGAGAAAGAGTCATTTCAAAAAGTGTTTCACAGTTATCCCAGGAAATATATTGGTTTCTTTCCTAGTGTCTATCAAATTCATTTATATTCGGCTCATAAGGTTGCATAAGTTAATAATTCAATGTGTTTATATAAGGTGATCTAATATTATCAAATTATATTATTTCCTATTATCTCTTACATAATGAAAAAATCGGTGCTATTTTTTTCTTTCTTTATTGGTGCATTGTAATCATACATCTTGATGCGTCTCAGGGTGGTAGAAGTATACATGCACATATCGATCAATTAGCCCTCCCCCAATTCCCATCCCCATTCCCTTCCCCTTCCCTCATTCTCATGCTCAGCATAGTAGTTGCCTTTGTTAGGTACTTTATTTATTTATTTTTTTATGTTCATTTATTGGTGCATTGTAATTATACATTTTGATATATGTCAGGGTATGAACATCATACATGCACACATTGCACATTTAGTACTTTTTTTTAAGAGAGCACATTCTTCCATTTCTGCCAGATAAACACATATAGCAGAGTCAGTTGCCCTAAAGGTCAGTGTGAATCTGCAGTGTCCTGTGTCCTTTGTGCTAGTTACTCTCATGAGGTACTTGTTAACAGGTGGCCTTGGTGTTCACACTTTCTACTGTGATGCCTGTGTTAGAAGTGATGGCTGGCATCATTACCAAGGGGAGGCAAGGACTGTGGGGTGAGCCCCCTCCATGTACTGTAAGCCATAACCCAGAGACATTGCATGCAACCTCTCAGAGCACTGTGGTATGCGATAGGCCAAGATTTAATTTTGAAGCTATTTTATTCCATTCTCAAGGGAAATGGAAACGCCCCTTGTTTTTCTTACTTTGTGCCTCATTATTAATCCATCACTTATCTTCCATAGGTGAGTTTCATGAGTCATCTGTCATTCCCTGACTTATGGCTTATACCCAGGTGCCCGATATAATGGCAGCAATTTGATATTTCTCATTACAATGGAATTACTTTCCTGATATACCATAAAGGAAGTTTTTTTTGTATTTCAGAAAGCAAATTATGAATACTTATTTCACAAACAGAAACATGTAGTTGGGCAATTCCCCCATTAAATTCTGCTCCACTTAGAATTTGAAACACTTGAAATTTAAAACTCTATGAAGCTCAACACATTAATAACATATACAATAAACGTGACTGCTGACCATGCAGCAGATCCCATGTGGGGTAGGAGGCAGCGCCTATGCCCTTGAAGAGAGTATAGCTCAATCGGCAGGTTCCCCACAGATTTCGATCCGTGTATCTGCCCTCCCTTCTCTGATATCTGGGAAGTGGGTATATAATTTGAATAGAGAAATAGAAATTCAAAGGCCTTAAAGGTGTCATATTTAATATGTATACAGTAAGTTCTTGGGGGCAATTTGGATTTTTTTTTTTTGGTACTGGGGATTGAACCCAGGGACATTCTACCTCTGAGCTATATCCTCTGCCCACCCTATTTTACTTTTATTTTGAAGCAGGGTCTTACTAAAAAGCTTAAGGCCTCAATAAGTTGTTGAGGCTGAATTGGAACCTGCCATCCTCCTGTTTCAGCCTCCCAAGTACTAGGATTACCTGCATGTGCCACCACGCCCAGCATGATAATAGTTATAAGATTGAATGATTTTAATTGCTGATGCATGAAATAGGGACTAGTACAGAAAGACTTTGGAGTATAAAGAGACCAGCTCGAGGCCAGGTGTGGTGGCGCACGCTTGTAATCCCAGTACTTGGGAGGCAGAGACCGGAGGATCCGGGTTGGCGGCCAGCCTCAGTTATTTAGTGAGGCCCTCCGCAACTTCGTGAAACCCGGTTTCAAAATAAAGGATAAAAAATAGGGCCGGGGGTGTGGCTTGGAGGTAAAATGCCCCTGGGTTCAATCCCCGGTACCACAAAAAAAAAAAAATGAGACCAGCTCGAATACTATTAGAGAATACAGCTCTAGGTTCAAATGCAAATTTTTTTAAAGCGAAGGAAAAACTCATGATGCACTTCAGAGCAAGCAGCATGAGGATTTTATAACTACTTGGACATTGGGGACACAGGAGGCACGTGGGGCATTATCTTTGCAGACGATGTTTTCTACACCTGAGAGGTCAGAGTAACAGAAGAGGGAAGAGTGACCCAGAAAGGAAACAAGAAGTGGGGGGCCAGAGCCCAGTGAGTCAGAACTAGAAATGGAGATTTATTTATCTCTAGTGATTCCTAAGTATTGGTCATTTCAAAAAGTAGATTTTATTCAATTTGAGTTTTTAGTTTAATTATTAGACTATGAGACTGATGCATGTTTAAATGAGCTTTTTAGCCTTATCTTTAGTTTAAATAATAAACTATTTAAAATTCAAATCATTTTAATTTTGCCCATTTGCTTTGATGGATAGGAAAAGATAATTTGAAAATTCATAGAGATGGTCATCTATTTTTCCCTTTTGGCCTTTACTTGAAAATCCATATAATCTATGAAGTATGCCAGAAAGTTATTTTGGAAATAACACGAGTAAAGGAGTAGAAAATAAAGTAAAAGAATCTGTTTGTTTATTTAACTAGTGGTCATTATAATTGACTTTGGTGCTGGGGCTAGAGCAGGACAGAGATTAAATTCTTCACACAGGAATAAATGAGCAGCTAGCGGGAGGCTTGGGCATGGGATGCAGTGTGGATGGAGGTTGGCTCTTATGGAGCGGGCCGCCCATGACGGTTCTGCTGAGGAGACTGCTCCAGGTCAGCACCGGGCCGAGGTCACTGTGCGCTTGGGGGACCAATTTGGTGCACTTGGGGGACCAATTTGGTATGTTTGGGTAAAAAAATGAAGCCAGTGTGGCAGGAAACAGGTTCAATCGAATAATGTGTTTGGAAAGGACCCTAGGAGAGTAAGCGAGCAGGGCTCTTTAAGCGATAGCACTTTGGGGACTTTATCTAGTTTCCTAAGGAGACAGAGATCACCCTGGCTGCTGTGTTCCAAGTGGCTGAGGGACCCGAGAGGAAGGAAGTGGCCGGGACATTAGAAGCAGGAATCAGGGAGAACATTTTAAGGTATTATATTACATCTGAAAGTTCTAATCAATACACATTGGATGAGTGAATAATTGAATTGTTTTTTTGCTTCAAGAAAATCATCCTTTCTCCCTTTCAAATCGAGACCAGTTCTTGGTTGAGCAGGAAGTACAGAGAAGCTTTGAAATCACTTGATGAAACTTGCCTATGCTACTGTTGAGAATTGTTTGACTGCATTTTCCTGTGCACGCTTTAAGTAATCTGGTTTCTCATCCCCTGGCTGGCTCCAATTTATCATTTTAGTTACTTTGTAGATTTGATTATGGAAAAATTACTAATAACATTGTCGTTTGTACTAGTTTATATCTAATTCTTCGGCAAAGATTGGGATCAGTTTCTCACGTGCATTTTCCCCTAACAATCCTATTATATAGGTAACAGCAACATCCCTGTTCTACATATAAGAAAACGGAAGTCTAGCCTCCCCTGGGAAGTGGTTCCTTCTATTCTTACTTAGGGAAAGTCAGAAATCAATGTCAGATAACTACTTAACATGCTGCTTCCATTGAGGTTAAAGAGAGAGAGAGAGAGAGAGAGAGAGAGAGAGAGAGAGAGCGCAGCAACAGTTGGACTTACCCAGTCATTCCAGGCATGCAGACCCGGTGAGTGTGGTCTCACAGAGCATGCTCACATTCCTCCTTGTGTCCAGTACCAACACAGAGAGGACACCCCCAGGGACTTGCAGCGCTTAAAAGGAACAATGACACATAATACTTCTGCCTTGGGGTCTGAGGTGTGTGTGGAAAACAGCCCTGCGGTCTCCTTCACTCCACGCGCCTTGGCTTTGCCATTTATCGTTGGTTCTGAGGCATAAGCATGGGTGGACTCCATCTCCCTGTCCAAGGTCCTTGAGACTTCTCAACTCTAGTACCCTCCTAACCTACAAAGAAGCCTTCTTCTAGAACTTTTGTTTTCTTCATCTTCTTTCCCAATTACTCCTCAAGAGGATTACTTGAGAGTGTGTGTGTGGGAACACACACACACACACACACACACACACACACACACACACACACACATACTCTGATATCATTATTTCTTCAAAAAAGGAAAATTTTCATTTGTCCTCAGTCAAAATGTCTGGTCTAGAAGCAGAGAAATTATCTAATTCAAGAACGTCTGTATAAGAAACAACGAATCTCAAACACAGATCATTCATATCCTGTTTTAGGCCCTGTTCCTACCCATACCAAAGAAATTTGAAACCTCTTCAGACAACTGCTAGCATTTGCTTCTTTTGTTTCACAGTGATACTAATACATAAATCAGAGGGAAAAGCACATTTTATATGTTTACTGCATATTGTAGAAAAAACAAGTATATACTTGGTTGGAAAAAATAATATTCCTTATCGTATGTAACTAATACAATCATGCTTCCTATAAATGAGAAAAAAATGTTCACACCACTTGCCACATAATTATAATTAGGCTAGTCAGACAGTATGTCAGATATACAGTTAAATTTGGATTTTTAGGTAAACAATGAATCGTTTGAAAAATATATTCAGTGCAGTATTGGTATGTTTATTTGATAAATCTGACAAACTTAGTTGTAACTCTAATTATAAGACTATTTTAGTTAGAATTAAATGTCCAAATCATAAAAAAATGTTAAATACCTCCAATTAATTTTCATAACCACAAGGATGAAATGATGTTCCGTGATACATCCTAGAATAACTCTTGTCCGGCTCAAGGCCTGGTGGTGCCCATTAACTCAGACCCACCTGCCTCATCTGGTGTCTGCCCTGAACCCAACACTGTGAGTCTGTGATCCTAGAACAACTAGGTCCTCACCAGCATGGCTCCGTGGCACACCCCGCACCCTCCTGGATGACAGGCAGGGATTTTGGACATAGGTCCATAACCAGGACATAGGTCACTAGGGAAAGAGACTTACTATTCCATGCTCCTTCTCAACCATGAAACAAAGAACAAAATTATGTCATTTTCAGGAAAATGGATGGAAATAGAGAACAGTATGCTAACTGAGATTAGCCAGGCTCAGAAAGTGAAGGGTTGTATGTTTTCTCTCATATGTGGAAGCTACAGAGAAATTGGGAACCAAAAGATACTCCGTATAAAGGAAGAAAAACTCTAGTTGAGTAAAGGAAGGGACAAGCAGGGGGCACTCGATGAAGAAAACAGTTCAAATGATGCTGTGTACAAATACTAAATTATCAATGCCAATCTCAATCACAGGTACCGTGAAGGAGAGGGAAGGGGGTGGAATCCAGAGGGAAACACACCAGTGCTGTGTGCTTGTATGTTCCTATCACGCTGGACCTCTTTATGATGCAAAATTACAATGTGCCAATAAAAGCATATTAAAAACAGATGAATAAGGTACTCTGACCACATATCTTGTTGTGGAATCCACTGGAGGTAAACTGTCTCTGGGGATCACAAGTAGAAGCACGGTGTCCCCTCTTGAGCAGCGCCCCCTCCCTGCCCATGTCTTCCCAGCCACCCCATCTGGGTTTCCCTCTGGCCTGGCGGAGGGTTGGAGAAAGCAAAGCCACGGGATTCCGGAGTCCTGCTCACCCTTTTCTCTCCTTTCCCTCTTTCTCCTTCCCAACTAGAGGAAGAAGAGAGCAGCGTCCTGTCAGTAGTACTAGTCTTTGGGTTTTAGCTTCCCTGTCCACCAACAAAGGTTTAGTGTTTTGCTCTTGTTGTAATAAGGACTTTTTTTCCATAGGTTTATTTCATTTATTTATTTATATATTTATTTATTTATTTATGCATAGTAATCATACATCTTGATGGGTTTCAGGGTGGTAGAAGCATACATGCATACATTGCTCATTTAGCCCTCCCCCAATTCCCACCCTATTCCCTCCCCCTTCCCTCCTCCTCGTGCTCAGCATAGTGAGTGACTGTGATAAGTTTGTGTATGTACATCCTGTGCATTAGGGTGTTTCCCTCTTCCCCCCTCCCATCTCCCTCAGTTAGGTCGCCTTCTTTACTCATCTAAGGTTTCTCCTTCTTTGTGTGGAGTCCCTCCTAAGTCCCATTCTCTCTAGCTTCCACATATTAGGGAGAACATCCGACTTTTCACTTTTTGTGACTGACTAATCTCACTTACCATAATATTCTCCAATTCCATCTATTTCCCTGCAAATGACATAATTTTGTTCTTCTTGATGGCTAAGTAAAATTCCATTGTGTACCTATCCCATAGTTTTGTAATCCATTCATCTGTTGATGGACACATTGGCTGGTTCCATAGTTTGGCCATTGTGAATTGTGCAGCTATAAACATAGATACACATGCATTAGTCTGGTAGTTTGGTTTCCATTCTTTTCGGTAGATACCTAGAAGTGGGATTGCTGTGTCATATGAACTTTTGAAAATGAGGAATAGTTTTGTTCTTTCTCAATGTACCCAAGCTTTGAAAACTTGCTAAAAACTCCAGAAAGTCAGATTTCTGACCCAAGGGCACCTGTATTTCAGGTAGTAGTGGCCTTCCAGATGAAGATGAATATCATGGGGGGAGTTGCATTGTAAAAGATTCTTAGGAAATGGAAGTGTATTGCTAAATAATTTTTAAATCCCCCATGTTATTAATGTGGCCTTCCTTATGTGTGTGTGTGCTGGGAGGCAGTGCGTTCTTTCTTCCTCCTTTCTTTCCTTCTCTCTCCCTGTCTCCCTCCCCCATGGATTCTTTACTTCTTTCTTTCTTTGAAACCCTGTAATTATGTGTGAATAATTATTAAGTAATGTGACCCCCTACATATTGACAAAAGACAAAAAACTCTACATATTGACAAAAGACAAAAAACTACAAAGGACAAAAAACTCTTTGAAAGTTTGAATAACGTGGATGCTAAATTTTTAATTTAAGACAAATTCTAGGATGCATTTAACTATTAGTATAAATAAAAAGTATTTTATCTGGACTCATTTGGAAAATATGTGCTTGGGTCTTTAGAATGAAATATTTACCTATAAGTTATTTGAATATGATCTCTTATATGGTTCCCATATGGTTTAATACATTCCAAGGGTCTATTCTTTGGGAAATGTATAAAACATTTTAGTGCCATTTTAAATTTTTTTAATCAACATATAGGAAACTCTCTGGGGGAACTGCCTATACCTTCTTTGGCAAGAAAATATTTGGCCATAACATAAATTTAACATAATATACTTTCAGAAGTTTTCCAAAGCAACATTTTGTAGTATATTCAGAGGTAGAGTAATTTTGTCAAAAGCAAAAAATGAATATGGTATTATAATTCTTGAAAAATAAATGGAAATAATGTTCTTAGAAATGCTGCAGCCAGTGATATTAATTATAAATAAAAATATGATCCAAATTAAAAGGTATAATAGACTACAACACTTTATTAAGTACCAAACTATCCATTCTAGATATTAAAAAGATGTATCTTAAAAATTCAAATAAAACCTGAGTCAAATAGTTATTTCATTTGTGAGTTCCAGGGGAACACATTGGCAGAGTTTAGCATATCAGGAGAAAATGTCATAAACCACTCTTAAGGGGATATTGTAGTTAAATGATGGCAATTGTATACCTCGGTATTTTAATCTACTTTAGTATACCAGAACAAAGCATTTGTATCACATATTCAACCATTTTAGAAAACAGAAAGAAATCATGGTTAAGTAGAAGATAATATTGGTATCTTATTTTCCCAGGGAAAGTTGGGAAAACAAAATATTGATCTTACCAAGAGTAAATAGTTTTCAAGGGCACGAAGTAAACCTAGGCATTAGAACTGGGCCCAGTGGAAATGCATGCCTATTGATTACAAATTCCTGCTCGGCATCTAGTAATTTGCCCATAATGAGATAATAAAAAGTAAAGTACTTTGACATTATAAGCATAAAACGAAAGGAAAACAGGAAAATATATCACATAATTGGCAAAATTTTACATTTTGAGGAGAGAAATTCAGTGTTGTCTGTCTGGGTAAACATTACCTTTGCTACTTTTCTGTTAGCTCATTAATATTGTAAATTAGAGCTGGGCACAATGGGACATACCTGTAATCCCAGTACTTGGGAGGTTTAGACAGGAGGATCTCAGCAACGTAGTGAGACTCTCGGCAACCTAGCAAGACCCTGTTTCCAAAACAAAAAATATAAAGGTCTGGGGGTGTAGCTCGGAGGTAGAATGACCCTTGGTTTAATTCCCAGTAACTCCCCACCCAGACTGTAAATTAGTAAGACTACTATAGAGATCAGTTGGAGATTCCTTAAAAAAAAGAAAAACAGGAATGGAACCACCATATAATCTAGCTCTACCTCTCCTTGATATCTTTCCTAAAGAATTACAGTCAGAACACTACGGTGATACATGCATACCCATGTTTATAGCAGTACAATTTACAATAGCCAAAATATGTAACCAACCCAGGTGTCCATTAACAGACGAATGGATAAAGAAAATGTGGTATGGTTGCACAATAGAATTCTACTCAGTCATAAAGAAGAACAATATTATCTTATTTTCAGGAAAACAGATGGAACTGAAGAATTTTAATGTAAGTGAGATCAGCCAGTCTCAGAAAGTCAAGGGTTGCTGTATATTTTTTTTATTTGTGTATGCTAGAGAAAAAATAGGAAACATAAGAGACTTTAAACAATGCAGGAAGCCAGGTGCGGTGGCGCAGGCTTGAAATCCCAGTACTTGGGAGGCTGAGACAGGAGGATCGCAGGTTCAAGGACAGCCTCAGCAAGTAGTGAGACTCTCATCAACCTAGTGAGACCCTGTTTCTAAATAAAGATAAAATAGGTCTGGAAGTGTAGCTTGGAGGTAGAATGCCCCTGGGCTCAATCTCCAGTACCCCCCACACACAAACTAATAATGCAGGAAAAGATCTGTAGAGTAGATGAAGGAGGTAAGGGGAGGGAATTAGGGAAAAAGGGAGAAACAGCTCAAATAATGCTATAGCAATATGTGAAGGAATTCATACCAATCTCACCAACTCCAGTGGGGGAGGAGAAAGGGAAGAGGGGTGGGAGGTGGAGGGAAATATACAAAGAGCTATGTGTATGTATGTTTTTTAACGCATTGAACCCTACTATGATGTATAATTGCAATGCACTAATAAAATAATTTAAGAAAAAAGATCATCCCAGCTTCTCCTGGAATTATGTTTAACCCATATAAACCACTTGCCGTGTATCATAGCAGCTTGACATTTTAAATGCAGTTCGCCACAGACTGTGTAATTGTGACTTTAGTATTGATTTGATCCACTTGTCAATTGTAAAACCCAGTTACCATCTTTTCGACTATCTTTCTTTAGCATATGGGAATAGCTTCTCCCCCCACCCCCGGTTAGATGGACATATATAAATTTTTCATTGGAAAATATATAAGTATTTAATTTTTATATAAAGAATGTATGTAAGAGCAAGAAAAATTCTAGATAGGCCTAAACTAATTGCCTCCTATTAAATGTAAGTGCCTTAGAACTCGTGGTTTTAGTTTTTAATTTCTCCAGAGTGGGAGCAAGTCCGAGGGATTCTTGAAGACTCTCAAACTTAACCCTTACTTGGTCGGTCGGGTCCCTTCAGGGCACTGAGGTGTTCTGAGGAGTGACTTGAGAAATCTTACAGCGGACGAAGCAGCTAATGGATGCGTTAGAGAAACCAGTAAGAGAAAGCAAGAGTCCGCTTCTACCAGGTCTGAAGACAAGAGAAGGCTGGATGGCCAGTCTGAAGTTGACCGTGAAGGACGGGCCCCATCAGAGGCCTGCAGAGAGGGAGGAAGGGCACACAGTCTTGTTGGACATCTCGTTCCCTCCATCTCTTGCTCCAGCTTCCCTGTGACTGATTCCAAGAGGAACCCTACTGGAAGCTCAGGAACTATCTCATGAGGTGGGTGAAGCCCAGGCTCCAGGACAGAGCAGGCTGGGGCCCAATGAGAGTGGAGGGATCCAAAGGGACCAGTGGACATGTGACAGGATTCCCATGTGTATGGACACAGTAAAAGATGACTTGGATCAGTCAGATGATAGACGCTTTAATTGAAGTCCTAAATATGTAAGTTGTGTTAAAGACCCCATTACTGAATGCATGAAGCAGGCTTCATACATAGGCTGTGTGTAACATCGAAAGAGGATTATTTTTTAAGACAGATTGGTGTAGTGTTGACTGTGGACTATTGTGTTTCATGGGGTCCACCATATCCCTAAGAGGATTCTGCTGCGGAAAATAAATCCTTACAGTTTCAGCTAATATTAATTCAGAACAACATCTATCTTTTGGAGGATTCTATCATCCTTCAAGTGTGGAAAGAAATTTCGTAGATTAATTTCAGGCTAAAAGCATCAGTTCCAAGGACTGCTGAGACAAATTTGTCCTGTTGGAGCCTATGGTGGTAGTAGTCTATACCTGGGAAAAATAATGGTAAAGTGATGTCTGAAAAATGTTGTCAATTTAGTGGTCCTTTTGCTTCACTGAGATTAAAAAAAACCTTCATGTTTTACCTTCCTCTTTATCCAATGAATATGTCTCAGGTTGTATTTCTTTGCCATAGCTGTGGAAAGCTTAAAACAAGGGTATGTCTAACTGATTTTCATCAACAAATATTTATTGACTTTCCGTAAATATTCTCAGAAATGTCTTGAAGATGCAAAAAACACCATGCATTTCTTTCTCCCTCTAAAACATCATCATTTGCCTTACGTATGAATATAGGCTAAAATGTTTTTGATATAGACTGACCTATGTGTGTTTTGAAATTTAGAGCTGACTTGATTCCCAATTTTTTTAGGTATAAAATGATTGTGTAGAATTGTGTGTGCGCACGTGCGTGTGGTACTGGGGATTGAACCCAGGGACATTCTATATCCAAGCTATACCCATAGCCCTTTTTAGTATTTTTTAAATTTTGAAACAGGGTCTCACTAGGTTGCAGATAGCCTCGTTAAGTGTTTTTGGTGGGCCTCACACCTGTGATCCTCCTGTCTTAGCCTTCCAAGTACTAGGATTCCAAGGGTGAGCCACCACACCCAGCTATGATTGTATAGAAATTTCAAAGAAGTCGGGCATGGTGGCACACACTTGTAATCCCAGTACTTTGGGAGGCGGAGACCAGAGGATCCAGGTTCGCGGCCAGCCTCAGCGCTCTCCCTCTCTCTCTCTCTCTCTCTCTCTCTCCTTAGTGAGGCCCTCCGCAACTTCGTGAGACCCGGTTTCAAAATAAAGTATAAAAAATAGGGCTGGGGGTGTAGCGCAGAGGTAGAACGCCCCTGGGTTCAATTCCTGGTACTGTAAAGAAAAAAAAAAAGAAATTTCAAAGAAAACATTTTGAACATTGATAACATTCAAAGTGCTCTTGGAACCTTCATCCATTCATCTTCTCAAAAGCCAAGATATCCCTGCATGTGAGCCCGAATTCCACCCTAAACCCATGCTTCCATTCTTGCTATGTTCTTTCTGTGTTTGGTTTCTTTCTATATAACTGAGATAAAGAACACTGCTTTAGCATTTGAGACTTTTACCTTAATTTTATTTATGCTAAATCTGTCACAAAATTTATCAATAGTAAATTTAAGGAAAATTATCATCATTAGCAAATGATAGAGGAAACTTACATTTTCTTTTAAAGTACAGAAAATTGTGCGGATATTACCTTAAATTGAGTGTCCAAGCATTTATGCTCATCACATGTATAAAGTATTCTATAATTCACGAAGTACATGATCTATTTGTTTATACTCTT
Organism: Glis glis; assembly: GCA_004027185.1. NCBI lineage: Eukaryota > Metazoa > Chordata > Mammalia > Rodentia > Gliridae > Glis > Glis glis. Next base: position 42,344 of record PVJS01000768.1, read on the forward strand.
ATACCCCATTAGCTCAGTGGAGAGAAAGCAGGTTTTCTGAATCATGGTGATTTTTGGCACTATATATAGCTATCTTTCCTGCATAATTGAAAAGTTAGATTAGCCAGCTTATATTAGCACAGGACACTTGCTTGAAAAACCATCTTAGTCATCTTTCACTCCAAGGAATTGTGTTGCATTGTGAGCATAAGTCCATGTTTTAGGACTTCAATTTCTAATCTGTTCCCCCACCCCACCCCCACACCCAGGTCTAATATGGTTCCTCTTCTTCTTCCCTCCCTGCCCCCTCCTCCTCCTTTTGTTGCTTCATCTTTTAATTTAGGTGGTTATTGGAAAGCAATCACTTTGAACTTTCTCTTTCATTTCTTAATTTTTAAAAGCTGAGAGATTAGGTGTGGTGTCACAGGCCTGTGATCCTAGTACTTGGGAGGTTGAGACAGGAGGATTGCAGGTTCAAAGATAGCCTCAGCAAGTAGTGAAACTCTCAGCAACATAGTGAGACCCTGTTCGAAAACAGATAAAATAAAATAAAATAAGACTGGGGTGTAGCTCACAGGTAAAATGCAGAACACCACTGAGTTCAATCCCTAGTACCAACAACAACAAAAAAAGTTAAGACAATAAACCTAATATTCTTGTTTCCCAGTTACAACTTCCTCAGTCAATTTCATCCTTTTCTTTAAGCAACACAGTCATTGTATGCCACTGTAACATTAGTGTTTTTGTTTTCTGGTTCTATTAATATAACTAATACTAATGTAATAACTAATTAATATTAATATAACTAATAAGAATGTAGTAACTAATACTACCATCACTTTATTTCAAGTATGCCAATCATGTATATTTTGGGGTATGATGTTAGTATTACAAAGGAGAAAGCTGGCATGTGATTTTTTTACAATGATATTTGTTATTGAAATAATTTTTTTAATTTCAAGAAAAGTCACAAAGATAGTACAGAGCCTATCATTCATCGAGAGGTTCCTCTAATGCTAATATGATGACATAATGCTTATGTCACCATGATTTGTCGAGACTAAGAAACCGGTATTGGTGCATTACTATTAGGCACACTCCGCACTCTGCGTTGCGTGGGCTTTGGCACTGATGTTCTTGTTGGGTTTCAGCATATCTGAAACAAAATTACACTTAGCAGTGCTTGAATTTATGACTGCTTTTCAGTTATGGAAAAAAGACTTCCAGATTTATGGATTAGATTTCAATTAATATAAATTAGGACATTTGGGGTACATATTCGATTTAGTCACTTTCATTGGGGAAACTATTTATTGACATCTCAGCATACTGAATAATGCTCATATTGAGAGGTAAATAAGAAAACTTGTAAGTAAAAGAGGACAAACACCCATTGCCTATTCTCAGGACCTGGTGGTTTTATAAACAAACAGAATAAACAAGGAAATGGGATTTGTTCAATGGAGGGATGGGGATAATAAGTTCATAGTGAACAAGTTTGATCTTTCTTGAAGGGTCCCAGTAGAAAGTTAAAAATATGGGAAAGGAAATCAATAAAGTGACTTAGGATGTGATAACATAAACTGATAGGAAATCTGGTAGAAGGGTGTAAGGAGATGGGCTGGAATAAGGTGCAGTATGACTTACCCCCAGTGTATAAAGGATGTGTAGCCAGTTGACAGATGACAAGCAACACAGAAGCATGTTTTTCAGGGTTCTGAGATGATAAACCTGCGAATCTGCCTCAGTTTCTGTTTTGCTACAGGCATCTTTCCTGTAACATGGTCATCATAAGGCATTTTTAAAGATTTAATTTTGAACACTTAGGAAGGAAACCAGCCCATGAATAAAAGTTAATATCACGTAACTTAAAACCCTTTTCAGATAATTTATTCATTAACTTAGACAAATCTTCACACAAAAAGAAATGCCCTCTGTCACCGATGGTCTCAGTTGAAATTAAATTATAATTTCTTCCCATGAGAAAAAAGGGGTATTTAACACCGTACATAGAGATATAAAGTAACTTAATGAAATGCTTAACATCTCATAAAGTTCTTTGAATGAAGGATGACACTCAAGTGGTCAAACATTTCTTTTGTATCTGTTCAGTCTCTCATGAGTATGTCATAGTGACCTGATTTTAATTTAATTATCAGAACCACTAAGGAATTCATATATAAATCAGGAAGGAGCAGGTCAATTTCAAAAGTTATTAATGAATTGATACACTCAAAACTCATTTAGTTCTTCATGATATTAACCAGTGAGGTGTTTCAATCTATTTGCTGACATATTGTTGTTGCTGAATCTCTTTCTATTAATCAAACAGGCATTACATGTAATGGTAAGCATAATTTAAAAGTAGTAGTAGATTACCTCAAAAGTCATTTTAGGTAACTTTAAAATAAATGACAAATTTTAGTTTTTAGATAATAGACTATAAATTCTATATCACTTTATATATGCTTATTTATGTATAATTCATAAGGCTAATAAATGATATATGTGTGGAATCCTGTTTCTTTGGATTTCTCAAACTTTATCTGAATTTTGAAGCAGAAAAGTTAATGTCAAAGATATGAATATTAATAGACTATAATAGTGACAAGAAATTAATATATTTGTATTTATTCGCTATATATTATTGATCAAATTATTCTATGGAAATGAGGTCTCCGATATATATAAAATATTTAAAAATCATATAAAACATTCATATGATCTTTTCCATAGTTAATGTAATTCTCTACACTTACATGAAACTACTTAAGGCTGGTGACATATTCAGTCTGCTTGAGTTGGGATTTATTTATCAGTTGAACACCGTGGTATTGGATTGGAACCTTGTGTTGTTATTGATGGCAGCTGGTGGTAGAAACGTCTTCCACAGGTGCTCTGACTTTGTGAAGATGGAGGTCATGATAAAGATCTTAAAAGAGACACAGGAATGGGGACTGACGGTCAATAATGATCCAGGTGTGTGACATTGATTCAGGCAGGTTTTTATTTTTTGCTGTGGAGGTTGGTAGATGATACTTTGTGTCAGGGAACTGTGCATGGGAAAAACCATGCGGGATCTGGAGAAGAACTCAGACATGGTGTGGGGTGGTAGGATGGCCAGAACAGCACAACTTCCCTACTTCCAAAGTGGGAACTGAAGGAAAGAGCTATTTACCCTTCATCCTTTGCAGCCTCTCCTCAAATTCAGCCCCAGAGTATTTAGTAAAGTACTGGGAAACCTAGCGAACATCAGCATACACCTTCACCCACCAGGAACTTGGAAAAGAGGGAGGGAAATGACCACGCCTCGTCTCACTCAGTGTCTAGAGACTCATGCTGGAGAGTGGACAGCAGGTGAGATGCCAATTAAAGATCAGAGGTGGATTTTTAACTGAAATGGTCAGAGAGCTAGAGGTTCACTCCTGTGGTATAAATGGAAGGGGACATGATAATTTTAATATAGTACCTCTACAGGGAAGATTTGAAGAAAAATTAAATTAATTTATGTTTGTATGTCATGGAATTTAAAACATTAAATGCACTTATCTCATATACAAAATTGTTCCATTTTTAGATTCAAATTACCCATTTCCAAAATGGGAGTATATAGTTAAATTGGAAAGGAGAAAAAAACAGTTTAATGTTTTATAGCAGCAAGAAAATAATACATGTTAGAAGTTTTGGTTTGTTTAGCTTATGCATATCTCTGCTAGCTAGAATCCTTCTGTTTTAAAAATTATTCTGGAAGAAAATGGCAATATTACCAAAAGCGATCTACAAGTTCTGTACAATAGCTGTCAAAATACCAATATCAGCCAGACATGGTGGCACATATCTGTAATCCCAGTACTTGGGAAGCTGAGACAGGAGGATTACAGGTTCCAGGCCAGCCTCAGCAAATCAGCAAGGCCCTCCGCAAATTAGAGAGACCCCGTTTCAAAATAAAATAGGGCTGAGGGTGTAGCTCAGAGGTAGAATACCCCTGGGTTCAATCCCCAGTACCCCCCCACACACACACATACACACAATACCAATGTCATTCTTCGAAGAACTAGAAGAAACAGTCCTAAAATTCCTATGGAAGAATAAAAGACCCAGAATAGCCAAAAGCAATCCTGAGGAATTGGAGCCATGCTGGAGATATCACAATACCTGATTTTAAATTATACACATAACTGTAGTAACAAAACCAGCATGGTATTAGCTTAAAAATAGACTCATAGACCAATGAAATAAAAAATACAGAGAAAAACATGCACAGTTCTAGGTGCTGATTTTTTTTTATCAAAGTGCCAAATATATACATTGGAGAAAAGACAGCCTTTTCTACAAATGGTTCTGGGAAAACTAGATATCCATATGTAGAAGAATGAAACTAGATTTCTATCTATCACCCTGCACAAGTGTCAACTCAAAATGGATGAAAGACCTAGCAATTAGACCTGAAACCTTGCAATTACTAGAAGAAAAATTAGGACTAACTATGCCTATGCATCATACAGACACTGGCAGAGACTTTCTCAATAAGAACCCCGAAGCTTAGGAAATACAGGCTAGGATCAATAAATGGGATGGCATCAAATTAAAAAGCTTCTGCACATAAAAGTATAACATTAGCAAAGTGAAAACGGAGCCTACAGAATGGGATAAAAATCTTTTCCAGCTACTTCTCAGATAGAGGACTAATACTAGATTATGTAAAGAACTCAAGAGACTTAACAGTCCCCCCAAAAGCAAATAACCCATTCAAAAATAGGCAATTGAACTGAATAGACACATCTCAAAAGATGAAATACCAATAGCCAAAAAGTATATGAAAATGCTCAATTTTTGTCAATTAGGAAAATGCAGATCAAAACTACACTGAGATTCCATCTAATTCCTGTTAGAATGGCAGTCATCAAGAATACAAACAAGAATATAAGCGAACAAGGGTGTGGGGGGAAAGGGACTCTTAAACATTGTTGTTGGTGGGATTGTAAATTAGTACAACCACTGTGGAGATCAGTATAGAGGTTCCTCAAAAGATTTGGAATGGAACCACTCTATGGCCCAGCTATACCACTCTTTGATGACTTTCCAAAGCATTAAAGTTAGAATACTACATGCAGTGACGCATGCATACCCACATTCATAGCAGCGCAATTCACAATAGCCAGGTTACGGAACCAACCTAGGTGTCCCTCAACAGGTGAATGGATAAGAAAAGTGTGGGATATGCATACAACGGAGTTTTGCTGAGCTAATTGTATTTTAAATAGATTTCTCTAATATGTATCCATTTAATGTACTCTATGAAATTTCTTAACAGCAAATAATAAGAAAAAGAGGTTCTTTACCCTAGACAGTTAGAGAGGCATTGTAACAGGCTGTCATCAATCCCCTTACTGTCAGTCGGTCCCTAGCCATCCCTTTTCCCATGCCTGTGCCTGAGACAGGCTTAACTCTTTTTGCTTCATTTTGTACACAGACCCTCCCTTCAGAAGAATGAAGAAAAGCCTGAGTGGCTACTGTCTCGTTTTCTTTATCCTTCATATATAGGGAGGAAAAATTTATAATCCTCTAGGAATGAAGACATTTTTCTGGTTGGGTTTAATTGAACAGACCCAGTGTTCTCTGATTCCACTGAATTATTAAACTAAAATGCACTACATATCTTGCCTTAGACACAGTTAGGATAAGATCCATTATATTTTTATCTTCCTCTGCCTCCCCTAACACTAAATAAAAGCAATACTAATAATATGAATTTTGGGAAAATTCCCATGGACAATCTCAGACTTGCTTTTTTTCTTTACCTCTCAAATGAAATTATCACAAAAGGAAAGTCCAAGATCAGCACACTAGCACTATTGATCATTAATTTACAATACACATTTAATGAATTTTCTTTGTTTTGGGAATTATTCAATATGCATTTATTTTTGTTAATAAATGATTTTTCCAAAGCTGCTTTTTATATTTTTTAAAAATCCTCCATTTTAGCTGGGCCTGGTGGAGCATGCCTATAATCCCAGTACTTGGGAAGCTCAGACAGGAGGATCAAAGTTTTAAGGACAGCCTCACCAAGTAGCGAGACTCTCAGCAACATAGCAAGACCCTATTTCAAAAACAAAAACCAAAAAAAAAATTAAAAAGGGGCTGTAGGGTGTAGCTCAGTGGTAGAATATCTCTGTGTTCAATTCCCAGTATCACACACACACGAAAGAAAAACTAATTCTTCATTTTATATTAAGGACTACAGTCATAATATATCTATATCTATTTATCATCTATCCATATATCTATCTATGTATCATCTATTTTCCTATCTGAAAGACTGAGGATTTCTTAAGCACTTGGAGGAGGAGACCAATGACTTACATAAATGATTAGATCAATCACACTCTTGAGAGAAGACCTTGCCTCTATGTACTTGAAGAGTTAAAGCAAATATGTAATAGAAGGGTCTTGGGGCTTTAGAAGGGTTAGGGGCTTTGCTGCATAGGTCACCTGGGACCCTGATGCTGAAGTTCCACCATGTATAGAACACACCATTTGAGCAAGTGGGCTTCTTGGGTGCCATGAAGAGAGGTTAAGAGACCACAGGATCCGCACGGGTGTTTCCTTTACTGAAGCTGAAGATGACACACATTGCTGTCACAGAGTAGTGATGATGTGGCCCCTTCCAAGTGCAAATGGCCAGTGGATCTGCAGAACAGATGGAAGGCTTGGGAACCACACGAATGTGCTGCCATTGAATATTATCTACAACCTGGACATGCTCTGGGACTAGTACTTAGTTTGGTGTGTTCCCTCGTGACTTTCAAAAACAAAAGCAAAAAATAATTAAAAAGGGATGGGGTGTGTAGCTCAGAGGTAGAATGGCCCTGGGTTCAATCCCCAATACCACACACACAGAAGAAAAAATTTCTAGTAAAATAAGTTTCTTAATATTTAATTTCATATATGATAATTGGAGTTTTTGTGAAGAAATAAAACTCTTAATCAAGATCATAAATTTGTAATTTAGTAGTTTCACAGTTACATATTATAGTGAATATGGATATTTTAAAATTTCATGCATATGTAATATAATAATTAAAGGAATCATAAAGTTATAAACTCTGACAGAAAATATGTCAGAAGTGAAAATGGCTTATAGCAATATGGATAAAAAGAGTTGAAATAATGAAATTTTATTAAAGCATTTATGAAATATTTTGAGCAAGCTTTTAAAGAGAATTACCCTTTGGAAAAATGGAACTTCAATCATATTAAATACATAATTTTTACTTTCATTTAAACTAAGTTATGTAAATATTTGACAGTGGCATTTAAATCATTAACAGAAATCATTATAGTGTTTTTCCAGCCTTTGGCATTTATTTCCCTTGTGGAACATATTTGTTTCTATTATTTATTATTTCCAGATACTCTGAAATAAAATTCTAAATGTGAAAGAAAATAAATTGAGAAATAATACTGTCTCTGGATTTGGAGGAAAATAGTTTCATATTCAGTATGTATTAGAATTCTCTTTTCTCAAGTATGAATTTAATGTATTTGGCCACAAAAATGTTGAGATGTAAACCCCAAATCTACTAGTATATATTATTGTGTGTTAGGAGGCAAATTAATAATTTTGGCAGGGTGATGAATATTCAGATTTTTAAACTTTTTTGTTGCTTCTTCTTCTCCTGCATGATGGCCAGTACGTGCATCACCAATGCCTCTTCTTACCTTAAGGCGCTCCCTCAACGAGCTGGGGGGGGGGGTCTTCTTCCAGGATGCTGGGTCTCTTCTTTCCCAAATCCACCTCCTCCTACATCTTGATTCCCAGTCTTCATGGACGAGGCTCACTTTCCCACGCCTCTCCCTGTGAATGAGCACCCCGCAGCATGATTTCTTATCATCGTCACATTTTCCATATACCATCTGGATCTCCAGAAACAGGAGCCAGAAGCTCTAAGTCCATTTAAGTGCTGTGCCTGGGGCAGGAATCACCTCACTCCATCAGGTGCTACTGACCACTGCAGCCAGGGGGCTGCCCAGGTCCAGGAGAAGTAGACCCCTTTCTCTGATGACAGAGGGGCAATTACGAAAACATGCATGGGATGGGAGATATTGTTTCTGATTTTATAAAACGAAGACTTCCACAATTCTTAATCTGAAAAAAAGGGTCTTAGTCCATTTTCTGATGACATAACAGAATAGCACACCCTAGGTAAATTATAAGCAGTAGAAGTTTGTCTAACAGCTGTGGAGACGGGGAAATACATGATCGAGGGATCACAGCTGGTGAGAGATTTCTTGCTGTGTAATAATGTGGCAAAAGACATCACATGGCGACAGACAAAGGGAGGAAAATCAGGCCTCGCTCATCCTTTTGATCCAGAACCTTCTTCCATAATAATTAACCCTCACCATGATCACAGCGTTAATCCCTTAATGAGAGTGGAGCCCTTGTGACCTAACCGCTCCTTGAAGATCCAACTTCTCCGTACTGTCACTGCCGCAATTCAATTTCAACGTGAGATGTGGAGGAGGGCATTCAAACCAAAGCAATGCCTATTTTAGAGATTGAAATCTTTCAGGATTGTGTGTCAAATAATAATCCATCGGTAGGTAATAACGCAATTCACTGATAATACTATTTAATAAAACTTTGCTGAATAACGAACATGTACATTTTTCAATTAACAGGTCCTTAAAGAAATGTGTGCTTTTCTGTAGAAATGCAGACATTTCGATGAGAAGCTTTAATATTATAAAACATATGCGTGTCAGTTTGAGGAGAGGTGATGGTTACATCTAATGGACTGTAGAATGCAACATGAAGGAAATTTTGACAACGGATTTTCTAGTAAGAATTTTAGCACAGACATAGCCTGCCCAGTCTAGTAAGGAGAAAATTCTGTCCGGCTATTTTGCATGTAGATTTCTGAATCATTGCAAACATAAGGCATTTTAAAGTTCATGTATGTATGTATATGTGTGTATATGTATACACACATATATATAAATATCACCTAAAATTAATTCAGTTTTCTTTCCTATTATATGTTCTCTTTATTAACATATATCTGATCTTCCCATAAATATTATTTACCCATCCTCAGTCTGCCTACCCCCCACTCTCTCCTTTCTTTCTATTGTACTGGGGTTAGAACCCAGGGGCACACGACCTCCTAGCTACAACCCCAGACTCTTCTATGTCTTGTTTTGAAACAGTTTCACTAGGTTGCTGAGAGCCTCGCTAAGTTACTGAGGCTGTCCTCGAACCTGAGATCCTCCTGTCTCAGCTTCCCAAGTACTGGGATTATAGGCATGTGCCACCATGCCCACCTTTTTGCCTTTAAATTTCATTTTTTTTGGATGAAAAACAACTGTGAATCAGAGAAAATATGATAGTTCACAGGTAAAAAGATTTACATTCCAATAGTAAGGAGTCTTTATTTTTTCAAAGTACAAGATATTTCTTATTCTTTATTGATGTCTTTAAAATTTTGATTTTACTAAGAATGCAATAATAAAATAATACATAAATGGAGGAAGCTATTGAAAATAGAATTTTTTAAAAATCTAAAAGTATCTTAGAAAACACTACAGGAAACAGTTTTGAAATGCACTAAATATATCTTAGAAAGAATGGTAGACCAGTGAAAATAATAGTTATTTTATGTAAGTTTTTAAGTTTGTTTTTTTTTTTTACCTCACCTCAGTGCAGTGATATTCACAGAAATTCACATTTTTCAACCTGCTCGAAAAATCTGCAGTCCTGAGTGGAGCTTTAATCTACTCTGTTACATTCTACACCTTCTAGAATCTGAAAGATGGTGTTCACGACCTTCTGGTCATAGTGCCTGAGGCAGCACCTACCTTTCTGTTTGAGGGTTTGATTTTATTCTATTTGTGAAATGAAACTTTATGGTAAAGTCTAGTAGTATCCACAAACTTGGTGTTCAGGTCTCTTGGGGATAGTTTTAAATTCAATAGTGAGATTCTTACTGGTAAATACTAAGCCTACCACTGCATTTTTTCTTTTTTTTTTCTTTTTTGAGACCAACTGTGTTGTGCAAATTTACTAAAAAGTAGCTCCTTTCATTCTGATGTTCACATTTCTGTGAGTGTTTGCTACAGAAATACCATCTGTAGCTTACATGCACCTGTTTTCCTATTTGACTATTTTTTGTCTCCCTTCTTTATTTTTTCCTCCTTTCTCTCTTCTTTTTATTTTGTATTGTGGGTGTACTTTCTGTCCCTCCTTAGGGTTGTAACTTTCCCAATCCCATCTTTCCTGTTAGGACCTCTTGAGACAGAAAGACAGGAGAAAAGGTGAATGAGGAAGGAAGGGTTGTAGTATCAGTAGCAGTCTTTATCTCGGGAGATTCCTGCTTCTTTGGGTTAATAGTTCAGTGATTATGATCAGCCATAGCACTTGTATAAAATCTGTTTGTATGGTTTTCATTCCCCCCCTTTTTTTGTGGTACTGGGAATTGAATCCGGGGCATTCTTCCTCTGAGTTACACCCTAAGACCTTTTTTATTTTGAAACAGTGTCTCACTAAATTGCTGAGGGCATCACTAAGTTGCTGAGACTGACCTAAAACCTGCAATCCTCCTGTCTCAGCCTCCCAAGCACTGGGCTTTCAGGTGGTGCACCGCCGTGCCCCCCGGCTTCATTCTTATTTTTTGATGTCCGATTGAAACCTTTCTAAGTACCTATATTTTACCTTTTTTATATTTTATGAATCTGGTGGTCCTGAGTTAGGGACCATAAACTGAAATGGAATGTAACTGGATCCGGGAAGGTCACTAAGACTGTTACAGGCTCTGAAATAAAATCAGTCAATACAGCCTGGCATGGTGGCGCACGCTTGTAATCCCAGTACTTGGGAGGCTGAGACAGGAGGATCCGGGTTTGTGGCCAGCCTCAGCTACTTAGTGAGGCCCTCCGCAACTTAGTGAGACCCTGTTTCAAAATAAAGAATAAAAATTAGGGCTGGTGGTGTAGCCCAGAGGTAGAATGCCCCTGGGTTCAATCCCCAATACCGCAAAAAAAAAATCAATCAATACAAATATATTGGTGTTGACTCCATCTCTATTTTGCTCATACAAAGGTTATGTGATCCATTTCCAAATACTGAAGTCCAAGTGTTGAAGGCCTATCAGCTCCCATCAGTCTCAGCAATGGGCTGGGGAAAGGAGGGTTATCCCTACCTATATCCACGGTGTTGTGTATTTTCAGTGGTTTCACATAAATAGCTGAAATCAGCTATCATGGCGGACATATTTACATTATGAAAATAAGCAAATGCTACCAATCTGTGCTTTGTTGGGGATGGCTGTGGCAAGTCAGAAGACCAGTGCTCTCACTGTGCCTGGAGACAAGACATCAGTGATTTAAGAACTGCTCACAACATTCCTAAAAAAAAACTTAACCTGTCCTCGCCATCCATAGCATTTGGCCACAGCATCCCACCCCAGCCCTCAAATGTATTATTCAGTTTTTATGTCATTATTTAGATAATAGGAAGATTGTTGCAGGTATCAAAAGCTTGAAAATTTATGTTTATGCTTACAGCATATATACACAAGTAACAAATGTGATGTGGCTGGAAATGTAGTCAGCATACTTCTTACTATTCTTTCACTTATAATTGACTTGCTATTCTTGATTTCTGGTGGTTAAATATAGACTTATCAGTTGGTCAATCTGTGCCATAACTGAGTAAAAATTTCACCTGTAAAATATGAAACAAATTTTATTCATTACTGGCTACTAACACTGGTGCTAAAAGCACCCAGCAGAAGCGATTATTTGTATGTAGTACCAGTTCCTGAGACACTCTGAAGAGTCCGAGGACTGCAGTATTTGGGAAGCATGGGGATACTGTGCATGTCAGAGAGGAGAAAGGTCAAAATGGGGAATTAGGAAGAGACCGTGAGAGAGTAGAGACGAAATGGAAACATCTGGGTAGACTTCATTTTGCAAGAAATTTAGTACCATTATAAATGAGATAGACTGGAAATCTGAAGGCAAAACAGAATCAGGAGTGGTTTTTGAGAAGGAGGGAGGTATCCTGATATATTTTTGTAAACAGAAAATAGTCAAGAAGGAAAAAGGAAAATGGTGAAAGCCTGTTAGATGCAACAAGATCCAGAGGGATCTTGCTAAATATTTCTTCTTTAGTGATGGAAGTGGGCAGGGAAAAAGTAAAGGTATGATTCAGAGAAGACTGGGGGTGAACATGGCCTTGTGGGCCTAACAATATTATTAATTTATGTTCAATGATCTGTTACCAATGAGAGGGACCATGGCATTGTTTTTCTTTGGTTCCAGCATTTTAACCTCTAGTGTCACCTTCATTCCTGAGATTGGACTTTTGCATGCTTTCTTGCCTTTCTACGCTCATGCATCCTGACTATTTCTGGCATTTACATGGATCTCCTTGAGTCTCCCTCGGGAGTGTCTAAATGCCTCTTCACCTCTGGAAAGCTCTCAGGCAAACTTTCCTAACAGTTTTACCAACAACCTGCTCTGCTCGTCCTCCTTCCCTGTAAGCTTACACTTATATTTATTTATGAGCTCAAATGTTTATGAGAAACTTTGATGATTGTAAGCGAAAAATTTTAAGTCTCCAAAGAGATTATCATTTAGTAAGAAAGAAAACATATAGAAAGTGTTTTTTAGTGTTCTAGTAGGTAGAAAGCAGATTAGTAAGGCATGCACTTTTAAAATCATAAATAAATGATTTCCTCTAGTATGATAGTAATGTGCTTTCTTGATCCCTGAGTGAGAGGTGCAAATAGAGGTCAGGCAGGTAATGAGGACAAAAACAAATACATTAGGATATAGAAGATGCTAGTAGATGGTACCCTGCTGCTTACTGCATAAAATGCATTCATTTTAAGGAATAAAACATGCATCCCATCATTGTAATACTTTGTTTTTCTAAAATAACACCTCTATATAATCTAAAATCTCTTGGAGGAAATATTTTTAAGACAACATTAAGCCAGGCATGGTGATGCATGCCTGTCTAGTACTTGGGAGACTGAGACAGGAGGATCACAGGTTCAAGGACAGCCTCAGCAATGTAGCGAGACTCTCAGCAACCTATCAAGACCCGGATCCAAAACAAAAAATGGAAAGGCTGGATGTGTAGCTCAGAGGTACAGTGCTCCTGGGTTCAATCCCCAGTACCACAAACAAACAAAAAAATCAAATTGGAAATTTACAAACAAAACAACCTATCAAATTGGAAATTGCGGCATTTTGCTTTATTTAACTGACTCATAAAATAAAATTAATCAAAGTTGAAAAAGGCTGGATATTCCATGCTAGGATTTTGGTTTCAGGGAAGTACCTTACTGTAAGAAAATGTCCTATAAATTTATCTCTAATCATTCATTAATGATTTACAATGAACTGCTCCAAAAACATGATAGTTTTCCATAGCTTTGACATGATTATTATACTTCTTTTAAATTATTATAAATTCCCACTTATATGTGAAAGCCAGCAGCCTTTTTTAGTTTAAGAATTTTAATTAGACAAAGATTGCATATATTCAAGGTGTACATCATGATTTTATATACCTATATATGTATTTACATACACATTGTATCATGATTAGCAGCATCAGATTATATACAAACAGGACATACATATTTATATTTTCAACTATATTATTAAATGGTAACTGGGAACTAGGAACACACAGAAAATACATACAGTGGATCAGATGCCTGAGGAAGCCCATTAAGACCTGTTCGTTTGTTTTAATAAACAGAAGTACAGGAATCTAGGAGTAAGTTAAAGAAAAATTATGTCTTATATTGTAAGGAAAAATATACGATTTAATTGTATAGATAAGGTTCATGGCAGAAATATGATCTTCATGTCTAGTCTTTATATTTTGCAGTTTTTCTAATATCTCTTGTGTTATGAGGCTTAAGAGTATGTTTTTTTACAATTCTTAATTTCCACCTCATGTGAAGTCCATACCAACCTTTCCCATCTTCAGTTAACCATTCATTTTATTGTCATGGCTCCAGGAATTTGCCTAGCTTACCCCGTCATTCCACTCAGGGTTTATTTTTTCTCTTATTCATTGTGGAATATAACTTGCATTTATAAGTTTTTCTCTATCCTGTCCCTAATTCATTCATAAAACATGTGCATATTTTCTTGAGTTTTATAATTTTGGCCTTATGTACTTTGACATATCTTGGATAGACATTTTATTAATTTATACATGTTACTATTCCTTTAGAAGTGGAAGAAGAAAACAACATATTTTTTCTTTGAGTATATTTTCCTAAAATAATTTGGGAGGAATAATTTGAAGAAAGACATTTTTTTTCAAAAATATATTTTTGAAAGCCTATCTCTACATAAGTACAATTTCTAGGCAAAAGTTAGCATATTCTCAAAACCATTCCAGAAATCCTTATCTCTGCATAAATACAATTTCTGGGCAAATGTTGGCATATCTAAGGCAATATTATAGGCTAGTGTGTCAGATTTTTAAGTATTCAATGAATATGCTAATTAGTCCAGAATTAGCTTCTCAGATTGCTTGAGAATCAGTTTTAAAAAAAATTCTTGCCGGGCGTGGTGGCGCACGCTTGTAATCCCAGTACTTTGGGAGGCGGAGACCGGAGGATCCGGGTTCGCGGCCAGCCTCAGCTTTATCTCTCTCTCTCTCCCTGTCTCTCTCTCTCTCTCTCTACTTAGTGAGACCCTCTGCAACTTCGTGAGACCCGGTTTCAAAATAAAGGATAAAAAATAGGGCCGGGGGTGTAGCACAGAGGTAGAACGCCCCTGGGTTCAAATCCCTGGTACCGCAAAAAAAAAAAAAAATTCTTACACAATTATATATTTTCTATTTTAAGAGGGTAAGCGTTTCTAAAAATAAAACACAAAACAAGAAAAGACCTCTTGCTCCAGTGGCATTTGCTCTGTTTGCTTCAGTTGTGGTTTCCTGTAAGTGGTAAGACAGCAGGCCCCACCATAGTATCATTAGATAGCAATTTCAGCTCACAACACCATCAGGAGGCTATGTATTCTATACTGTTGTTATCTGTAATCTTGATACTCCACAAAGGCAAAGAGGAATTTCACTAAAATTGAGTAACTAAGTAAGCATGTCTGAAAGAATATTCAAAATCTGGAAAAAATTCAAAACTGGAATATGGTAAGAAACCTAAAGGTTTCATGAAAAATTGTTAAGAAATATTTGCTGTGAGTTCTATTAACTATGTCCATTTTAGGGAAGGTTAACTTCCTCACTCAGACTCCCCAAAGCTCAGGTAATTAAAACAAGAATTAATAAATGGGATGGCATTAAACTAAAACGTTTCTGTTCATCAAAGGAAACCATCAAGAGTCTAAAGAGAGAGCCTACACAATGGGAGAAGATCTTTGCCAGCTACTCCTCTGATAGAGAACTAATACCAAGAATATACAAAGTATTTAAAAGCCTTGACACCAAAAATAACCCAATCTAGAAATGGGCAATTGAACTAAATAGACACGTCACAAAAGAAGAAATACAAATGGCCAATAAATACATAAAAAATGTTCAACATCATTAGCAACCAGGAAGATGCAAATCAAAACTACACTGAGATTCCATCTAACCCCAATCAGAAAGGCAATCATCAAGAAGACAAACAAAAATAAATATTGGTGAGGATGTGGGGAAATAGGAACTCTTCTACACTGTTGGTGGGACTGCAAATTAGTTTAGCTGCTATGGAGATCAGTGGGGAAATTCCTCAGAAAAGTGGGAATGGATCCGCCATATTATCCATTTATACCACTCCTGGGTATCTTTCCCAAGGGACTGAAATCAGAATATTATAGTAATACATGCATATCCAAGTTTATAGCAGCACAATTCACAACGGCCAAATTATGGAACCAACCTAGGTGTCCATCAACCAATGAATGGATTACAAAATTATGGGCTATACACACAATGGAATTCTACTCAGCCATAAAGAACAACAAAATGATGTCATTTGCTGGAACATCACTCTTAACATTAGGTATGTACCTAATCAGTGGAGAGTCATTCTATCATGTTTCTAGATAATAGCACTGTGTTTTATAATTTTCAGTATTATACTAGCTTTTACTAAATATTTTAAATGAATTTCTTTTTAAAATTTATGCCTTTGGGGACACTCAAAAATGGCACAAATGTGTCTATACTAATTCAAATAAAATACTCAGTATGTTAGCTATTTAATCAAATAATATTCACAGTTCATGTAAAATGTTTTTCTTTCCACAAAACATATTAGAACACAGACCTGAAAATAAGTAATATATATAATATATAATGTTTATGTAGTATATATGACTATATATGTATATATATATTCCTCAATGTGTAAAGGGATTCATAGACATATATTATTAGTGATTATAGCCTTTCAAAATTGTCCATATAGCGGGGGCTTAAAATTATATATGTATATCTCTAATTTATGAAATAAAATTTTGTTGAAAGAATTGTCACACATGGGCTGTATATTTTTCAACTGAACTAGAAGTTATTAAATATTGTTAGACATTTAGGTGACAAAGGGAAATATACTTAATTTATTCCTTCAATTTATTATGCTGTTTTATAGATAGTTATTGACTCATTAATACATTATTCAAGTTTGATAAAAGCAGTGTGTAATGACTTTTAAACAATATGTTTAAATAATATCTCTGCAGCTACTCATTTTGTAATATGCAAAATGTTATTTTTTGCTGCCAAAACTCTATTTTCTCAATATATATCATTTAGCTGAATAGCATAAATTCACAGTCATGCTATATATTAAACACTCAGTAAATGTTACTAATAGTAATAATAAGTATAATGCTAAATAGGAATTGTTTAAATTAACTGAACATTTTTAGTCGTGTAGAACATCTATGGGGCTTACTGAAATGATTAATAAATACTTTTATTGGCCAACTCTTAGAAAAAATGCCTACTTTTTGCACTTTGGTCTCTTGATTGGGTCAAATGTTCTTTACAGCCTATGATAAGCTAACTATTGAAGAATAACATTGCTCATCATTTTCTGATATAATGAAATAGGGTTTTATGGCCAGGCATGGTGGTGCATGCCTGTAATCCCAGTACATGGGAGGCTGAAACAGGAGGATCACAGGTTCGAGAACAGCCTCAGCAAGTAGTGAGACTCATCAACCTAGCGAGACCCTGTTTCTAAATAAAGATAAAATAGGTCTGGGGATGTATCTCGGAGGTAGAATGCCCCTAAGTTCAATCCCCAGTATCACAAAAAATAGGGTTTTATGTGCTTTTATTAGATTATTTTCAGGAAAATAGCTCCAGGCAATGAAAGAGTGTTTTCTAAAATTTTAGCAAAGCTACATAGGGCTACAGTTGGGATTCTGAAAGGTTGTCTCATATCATTGCATTACATGTCCTTTGTATGATGTAATTCTGGTCATAAATTGGCAAAATGTGTAGCTTGCTATCAGAGCATTTCCTAAGGAAGACCCAAAAATTTATGCTGAATATTAATTCCAGTCATGACTGAGATTTTTTTCTGAATTGCAATAGTTGATAGGCAGGTTGTTATTTTGCTTAGGACCAAGGTTTGGGGAGTTGTTTGTTGTATCTATTGACTTGCAATTAATTTGGATTTGATTGTCCAGGAATATTTCTGAGCATGCTAACTAAAATATAAATTTTCCTTTTTAAGCCAACTGGCTAGACATTACTAGTGAGTAAATGAAAATCAGCTTGCAGTGAGCCAAAGGAATATTAAATATGGGTATATCCAAATTGAAAGCCCAGGTAGTTTTATGATGGCTATATTGGTTAGAAAATGTTCATTCCCAAATCATATGCCAGCAGCCGATATAAAACTGAAGAGATGTGTGATGTGAATCTATCATTCTAATTATTATCTTATTTGGAGAGAAATACTGCATGTGGAAAGACCAGTATATTACCTTTGTTGAAATCACACAGTAAGAACTGTAAAAAATCAAAACATTGTTTATATGAGAGCACAATATCACAAAATTATTGATTTAAAATTTCTACATATATACAGTGGGAAATAGTGTGAGACATGTTGCTTACATAAACAGTTAGGAACAATACTGCCCCTACTGGGAGCATCTATTCTGCATCTGTAAGGTCCAATTCTAATAAACCTCTCACTGAATTATTTTGTGATGTTATAGCTTTATATTTTAAGGGCAGTATAAGAAATACTCAGAAGATATTTATTTCCTTTTTCAGATTGTCTGACTTCAAACCCATGTTACATAATTTACTCTATGTGTTTTCTCCCTTTTAAAAAATGAGAATAGTAATAGTACCTTTTACATGGAGGTGTTAAGTGTCCTAAATGAGAATATAATGTGTCTCAGGAGAAGTCTACTACATACCAGTTACAGCACAGCTACAAAAGCACCAGGATGATGTCATTTCACTATAATCTCAAAAGATAGCGGTACTGACCTTTCCACGCCTCTGAGGTGGAGTCCACATCCTTCTACATAAACACAGAAACATAAACAGTTTTAATATCATCTTTGAGTAACACCTTAAGAGACTGTGAAGTTTTTCGAAAAATACCACCTTTTTGAATCCCTGCTGTAAATTTACAAGATATGTTTGGCAGGGTTCATTGTGTGCTATCTTTTACTAACAAGTAAGTAGAGATGCAGGTAAGCAAGACACACAGCTTGACCCCCACACAGGGCTCGCAGTGGCATGAGCACTGGTCCACGCTGGCAGTCATCCTCAGAGCATGGTCCCCTGCCCAGGAGGATGAGCATCACATGGAACTTGTTAGATGTGCACATTTTCAGCCCCACGCGGATTTGCGGAATCCCAGGCTCTGGAAGTGGAATACTGGAATGTTTTTGAAGAGTCCCTCTAGGTAACAGTAACACACACTTCAAAGTGTGAGGTCCACTGACTAGAAGTGGCAGCAAAGGATGATATCTAAAATATAAACAACGACTAGTTAATGATGATCAGTTTTGTCAGACCCACAGGTATGTATCTGTGGCATGAATATGCCCATCTTTACAGACACTACCAGCTGTATATGAATGTGTTACAGTGAGTTCAAAATGGGTGGATATACCTACAAATCAAGCAAAAACAAATACAAAAACATATAGGAAATAATCCTTTGGGACTTTTCTTTTTATACCATAATGGTTTTATGTTACTTATTTTGCAGCTTTAAGGTATAATTGACAAATTAAAATTGTATTTAAGGTGTTCAATGTGATATGCATATAGGTTATGGAGTGATTACAGTAATCAAGTTAATTAGCATGTCAATTACTTCACATAGCTGACTCTGTGTGTGTGTGTGTGTGTGTGTGTGTGTGTGTGTGCATGTGTGTGTCTTCCTAATCACACATTCAACAATTCCACTTACACATGGCATTTAACTTCAAAGGGGAGTAATCCCTGGCCCTCTCATGGATAGAGTTCCATAGAAAATGGCTGAAGCCTAAAATCTAAATGAGATATTTTGCCTTCTAATTTCAAGGAAATTAGGCACATTTTAAAGTGTAGGTTATCTTGCATAAATTTCAGATCAGTGCTTCTTCCTTAAGCCCAAATTAAACCCACTTATGATTTTTAAAAGGAATTTCTACATGCTAATTTATAGTTTAAAAAATTAGTGTCTATAACTATGTAGGAGAAAGAAGAAAGCACCCATTTTCTGGAATTACTGAGCAAGTATCCTTTCTAAATCCTTCCTCCTTTGATTGCTCTAGCATTTTTATATTTTGGTTTTACATTTACATCCAGGATCTGTTTCAAATTAAACTTTATATATGATGCAAAGGTCCAAGGTATAGGCATATTTTTGGTTTTCTTTTGCTTTATATTTTTGCACTTGGATACCAAATAGTTCTAGTGACATTGCTGAAAATAATATTCATTCTCCAGTGGATTGCCTTGTTGAAAATCAATAATATATTTTTATGTACACACGTTTCTGGTTTATGTTGTATTTACTAACCTATGTATCCATCCATTTGCCAATATCTGCTGTCTTGATCAATGCAGTTCTATTGTAACTCTTAGTATCCAGTAGCTCAATTCCTTCAACATCATTACTTTTTAATTTGTTTTCCTTTTTTAATTCCTTTGCCTTTTCATATGTTTTTTAGTATCTGCTTGTCAATTTCTAGAGAAGTATATTAATTTGCAGAGAAGTTACATCTTCCTGATACCAAGTCATTTAAAATATATTTTAACAATCTTACTGTATCTCCAACATTACTGAAGTTTAGCCCACACTGATCTCATCCTCCTGGGTTCGCTCATGGGTCCCAAGTTTCCTTCTTGGGACCTGACCTTAGTTCTACTCTTCAAAATGACTCAAGTCGTTCATCCAACAGTACTTTTCACTTTTCACCCATTAAATTATTTTCCCTTTGTATATCTCTTCTTTCTACCTCATGTGTGGACAAATATCAGCCATCTTCCAGAATCTTGACAAAATGTCATTATCACAAAACTAAGTGGGAAAGCCAGGCTACTTGTAGCCTGAGACAGAGAGACTTTTATTTTCTCCTTACCCGAGCCACACTTTTCCAAATAAATTTTTCACCGAACATTTTTGCTGTGCATTTGGCTGCTCATATTTAAATAGAACGCTCCCCATCGAATTTTATTCCTGTGTGAACACAGCCCAAGTGTCGCAGTGCCATTGTTAAGAGGCTCAGAGTGCTGGGTCTTTAATCCAACAGCACAGGGGTGAGCACTGCCTTCGTCATTTCCCATCCTCAACGCAGACCCTGCAGTGGCAGCCGTAGGTTGCTGCTAGCAATGCTCAACTTGACCAAACTGCCTTTCTGGGTGGCAGTTTATTGAATCAGTGTTGGAGCACGCAGACTAATGGAAGATGGTGATTAGATGTAATTTTTACCCTGCGATTACTCTCCTAGGAGATTAATACTCTAATTTGGGTTTCAGGACCTTGTGATTATGTTAAAATCATTTTGGCAAGAAGCTGAAAAGTATTTGAAACAAAAGGACTACAAGCATTCTTCTTAAGCACAGAAAACAAATGTAAATTTATTGCACTGAATTGGAGCTACTAGATATTGCCTGCTAAATTCTTCATTACTCTGTATTTTTATTTGGTGCTGTTGGAATTCTACAATATTGCTTTTAGGTAATGTCAGCCATTGAGAAATGAAAACGTCTTTAATCGCTTAATAGGATACCTTATCACTCATGCCATCGAATTTGCTTGTGTAAATATGAACTACTACTTTTTCTTGTATTAACTTTATTGTTATGTTTTTAAAGCCCTCATACCAAATGTGTTGTAAAGGCCTCAGTGAAATGAATTGGAATATTGTTGTTCGGCTTATTACATTTAAATGTCAAATATGGATTCAATTATTTTTTTTAATTCCTATAGTTTTCTTAAAGACCATTAACAGATATTGAGAAAAATTTAAAGTAGGAAAATCAGATTCAGTTTAGTTTCATGAATGATTTGGAAAATATATGTTTGGCAGCTGACTCTAACTTTGGGGTTTACATTACTTTTGTAATTTAAAGTAGTATTCATTTATTTTTGCTCATTTCCTCTTCATTTTTGTCTTCATCTTCTCTCTCCCCTCCCTGCTTTCTTCCTCTTTGACTAAATTAATTTTCATGGGCACTAAATTGTAAGTGTTACCAAGCCATAGGTGAGGGAGATGAGCTGAGGAAAAATACAAATAATTCTGGCAACATTATTTTGTTTACAAATAAAGGACAATTAAACGAAATCAAGCTTGTCAGACAAGGACATGGATTTCTTTTTTTTTTTTTTGCGATACTTGGTATTGAACCCAGGGCCATTCTACCTCCGAGCTACACCCCCAGCCCTACTTTTTTATTCTTTATTTTGAAACAGAGTCTCATTAAGTTGCGGAGGGCCTCACTAAGTAGCTGAGGCTGGCTGTGAACCCAGATCCTCAGGTCTCAGCCTCCCATGTACTGGGATTATAAGTGTGTGCCACCACGCCTGGCTAAGGAAATGGATTTCGAAGAGTGAGATGATTGGAGCAGAGGACCCATCCCTGCTAATGTTGTTTCCTTTACATTAAATTACTTCCCTCACATCCTTTGCATCGAACTACCACACTGTTCTCTTTGCAGCTCTAAAACCATTCAACACCTAGAGCCATCTTTCTCTCATCTAACCTGCTATGCAGATATCACGACACTTCAATCTCACACATTGCAATACTCATTTTTTAAAAAATGTACCCCATCATGACCGAGTGTGGTGGTTCAGGCTTGTCATCCCAGTACTTGGAAGGCTGAGACGGGAGGATTGCTGGTTTGAGGACAGCCTGAGCAAGTAATGAGACTCTCATCAACCTAGGGAGACCCTGTTTCAAAATAAAAATAAAATAGGGCCAAGGGTGTGGCTTGGAAGTAGAATGCCTGTGAGCTCAATCGCCAGTACCACACAAAAATTAATTAATTAATTAAAATGTACTTTATCAAGTGAGGCAGAAGGTACAGGTTGATTATAAAATAGAGTTCCCTGTTTCTTGGAAACCACTTACTTCTGTAAAACCTTATTATCAGGGGTTACTGGATTCTTCCCACAGAATAGAGCAAGATGTTCTAGGTGGATTGTACCTGGGGTGTGCATGAGTTGTGCAAGATATGAGGACTCTGGCTAGAAAGTTGATCAGTTTAACCTTTGTCAGAGGAATGTAAGTATATCTATTGCCCAAAGCACGGCAGCAGACATAGAATCCCTGACGCTTGTTTCTCTTCTTTCTTTTTTACAGGACTAAAACTATTTTCTGCCATGATTTGCTCAATAAAAATAAATAAATGAACAGAAATGAGTAAATCTGTTGGTCAAGTATTTCAAGTATGTATCATATTAGTGGAAGGGTTGTGTTTTTGGTTTGGTTTGATTTGGTTTGGTTTGGTACTGGAGATTGAACTCAGAGATATTCTACCACCAAGCTACCTCCAAGCCCTATTTTATTTTGTATTTTGAAACAAGGGCTCACTAAATTTGTGAATCTGACCTTAAATCTGCTCTCCTCCTGTCTCAGCCTCCCAAGCACTGGGATTACAGGCCTGTACCACCACATCAAACTGTAAGAATTGTTATTGCTCTATTTTAGTTATAAAATTGAAAAAAAAACAAGCTCAGGATTAAATTCAGTACTACTGTACTGTTTTACCTTATGTGTGTGATAAACTCAGGTATTTGTGGTAGATAATGAAAAGAAGGTTAACCGTTCACCTAGCACTCACCTGCAGTGGCCATACTCACACTAGAAAGCCATGTAGACAGGTACCACACAAGGATGCCTTGGTCAGCAACGGACTGGACGTACCATGGAGCTGAAGACTTACAGTGGCACTGAAAAGTTCCTGTCGCCCAGTGACTTGTAGCCATCATGACTACCTGTGCAATGCATTATCCACGTGTTTGTGATGATGCTGGTTAGCGGTTACACTAGTTGAGAGAATCTGAAATACAGCAAAAAGCCTATCTGATTTATTCAGAAACTTTGAAATGAGAAACAGAGAACACATGTAACTCACATAGATGTCCGTGTTGATGGTCAGCAAGTAAAGGGTCCGTTCATTAATTTGTGGACAAAATCATGAGAATGTCATTTAACAAGGAAGCATACTAATTTATCCCACACCTTCCATCTCAAAACCTAGATAGGTCTTATTTTAGGATCCATTTATATCTCAAGATTGATTTTCCTCGTCGGCAGCAAAGAAAAAAAAAAACCCACGTAATTACACCACATGCTCCCTCCTACTTTGTAAATTGCTCATGGCCAGAGTTTCCCCTTTTCTTGGTAGAAAAAGATCATCGTTGTTTGCATAGGGGCTTCCAGGCATTTCTGTCCAGCCCAGCCCTCAGCTCTGTCATAGATCCATAGCCTCAGCCTAATTAGAAACGGCTCCGTTAATAGGATGACATGGTAGGCAATTTCAAAAATGATTGATGGTGAATTTTTTATGACTTTAGATTAGCTGTTCGCACGTGAATGCTCTTGGTTAAGGGTAAAATGGTGACCGGTTTCCAACTGTTTCAAGTATTTGTTCCTGCTCCATTATGATAATTAAAAACCGATGTTTCCAGAGTGCTTAACTGTGTGCAATTTTATTGAGTGCTATCATTTCTTCCTGGACTTAGTTTACACTGCAGGAGCATGAATACAAAGGAGGCCTGTGTAAATATGTGTGGGTACAGAGAAATTTTCCCTGTGTTTGTGGGACATAACCTTTCTTATGCTTATGCAAGGAACAGTAAACATTTTTTTCCTGACTCTAAGATGAACATGATGCCTTCAGTAGCCTGTGGGCCTCAGTGTCTTCTGACACTCAGTAGGTAACCCGTGGGTCCCGGTGTCTTCTGACACTCAGTAGGTAACCTGTGGGCCCCCGTGTCTTCTGACACTCAGTAGGTAACCCATGGGTCCCGGTGTCTTCTGACACTCAGTAGGTAACCCGTGGGTCCTGGTGTCTTCTGACACTCAGTAGGTAACCCGTGGGCCCCCGTGTCTTCTGACACTCAGTAGGTAACCCGTGGGCCTCAGTGTCTTCTGACACTCAGTAGGTAACCCGTGGGCCTCAGTGTCTTCTGACACTCAGTAGGTAACCCGTGGGCCTCAGTGTCTTCTGACACTCAGTAGGTAACCCGTTTATTTGCTGAAGCATGGTCAATCATTGTTCTGGTTGTTCTTGTTCTGAGCCATCGGAAGTTGCCATTACCACAAAGCCAGTGGCATGCCGAATGAATGAAAGATTCAGGCATGAACGGAAATCATATAAACTGTCTTTAATATTCCTTGTTTCAGTTATAGTTCAGAAGAAACAAAACTAGGATGGGCTTGACGAAATAAAACAGGTATCTTAGACAAGAGAAATCTCAGGAAAGACTGTGGGGAAATGACTTGAACGTGAGGAAAAACATGTATACTGATCTTCCCTTATTCTGGTTGAGTAACTTTATGTCAACTTTTGTGTAAGACTGCCTTCACAGGATCATAATAGACACACACCATTTATGATTACTTAAATTTGGGATTGTTATATTTTGGGAATATTTCATTATTGTAGAGATTTTCGCTTTTATCAAACATGCTAAAACATACCGTGAATTTCTCAGATTTTTTGGTTATGAATTTTTTTTTTTTTGTGTGTGTGTGTGTTACTGGGGATTAAACCCATGAGCATTCTACCTCTGAGCTATACCTCCCAGGACTTTTTATTTATTTATTTTTTTATTTCGAAACACAGTCTTACTAGGTTGCTGAGAGTCTTGCTATGTTGCTGAGGCTGGTCTTGAATCTTCGCTCCTCCTATCTCATCCTTCCAAGTACTGTGATTACAGGCATATACCACCATGCCTGGCTAGTTATGCATTGTGAAACTCTCTAGAGCAATGATTAATTTTCACCAATGCTCACTACAGCATACAATGTTACGATTTTCTTATTGAGCGAGTGCTGATCAGTTCTAATTTCTCTGCAGTTTTGTAACTGAATATGTTTTATGTTTCTGGTTCCATAAAAAGTTTATAAGAAGCTTGTGAGTGTGTTGGGAGCCTGGACTTTGTGTGATATATTTTAGCGTGCCTATAAGGACTGTATTAGTTGACTTTTCACTGATGGTACCATAATACCTGACAAGAGCAGGTATTAGAGGAGGAAACTTAGAGGAGGAAAAGTTTATTTTGGCTCATGAATTCAGAGGTCCAGTCCATAGTGGGCCAACTCCATTGCTCTCAGCTTGAGATAAGGCAGAATGTCATGGTCACAGGGCATGGTAGAGGAAAGCTGCCATGCTCAGGTCATGGCAGCTGGGAAGCGGGAGCTGGGGGTGGGGTGCAGAAGACAGATCTAGTCTCCAAGGCACCCACCAATGACCCACTTCTTCCAGCCATGCCCCGCCTGTGAACTTTGCTGCATTGGGACCAAGCTTCAATACACAAGCCTTCAGGGGAGCTTTCTAGATCCAAAACATAGCAAAGGCCTAGGTTATTTCACCAAGTGTCCTTCATCCAAGAAAATGTTGTATTCCAGGCATCCTACTACATGCTGGTGATTAACAAGTTACCTTTTCCAAAGATTACAATGAGACCTGGTCTAATGAGAATGGCAGAAATAGGAACAATATGTCTATGATAGAAAGAATTAGTGGTATAGCCCAGGTAAAACAAAATACTATTTCATAAAACAGGAGAGCCACCGACTCTGCTGGGAGGGACTGGGTGAGCTTTACAGTAAGTGGGCTGAGTCCTCAAAGATGAATTGTTATTTCACCAGGTAAGGACGAGAAGAAACATTCTAGATCAGGCATTTGCAAAGCCATAGAGGCAGAAAGAAAACACTTGCAAGAAACAATAAGAAACTCATTAAGACTTATTAGGCAATTATTACTCTGAAAGCAAGGATTTTTGTATATTGATTTTTTTTATTTTGTAACTTATTATACTATCTTATCAATCTCCTTTAATGTAGTGTTGGTTATTCTGGGTGAGTTGCATTTTCACACACAAAAATGATACCTCTTGTCACTGGTTAATCTACAGAAATTTAGAGGTTGTATCATTTTAAATGGCAAGAACTTGAAGAATGAAAAAGAGCTGTGTGCATGTATGTTCACACCAAACTGATACTCATTGTGATGTGAGACTACAATGCACCAATAAAAACATATAAAAAAAAGAAAATGTCATTTTGGCACTGTTATATTTCTCACCGATCTGTTTATGAACACATAGGGTATCTTTGAATGAAGGAGATGTTAAAATGCTATCCAAAGGCCCTTAGATGAGTAGAGATGCAGAACAAAGATTTGCAAGTATGTTTATTAAGTCCTAATAGATAAATGCATTTATATTAGCTGTGTAGATGTAATGACTTAGTGGATTATATCTCCATATAGTACTGAGACTGCCTGACTTCTGCATAGGGAGAAAAAGCATTGTTGTCTTGTTTAGATTCTGTTCATGCTATCTTATTCTATGTATTAGCTCTTCAATTAGCATCATTTTATGAATTCTGAGAAAAATCCTTGACTATGTTCATTAAACTGGAGATATTTCAGGATCTCTGAATGGCTGACTGGATTATATTGAGCCATGGGAGTCTCTTTTGCAATCTGTGTCTTGGGAGGACTCATGTTTTAATTTATGCATGTATATAGGGATCCTTGCATTGATGGACTGATTGGCTGTTGCTAGAAGTTGGATAATTTTGCTCTTATATGCTTTTAAAAAATATTATTTTCAATTTCAACTGGATGTTTAATGACCCTGTCCTTAATTCCTAGGGTACCTCCCTCTAGATGCCATTATGTTTGAGAGTTGTGTTACACATCCTGAGTCATTTTTTTTGTTTGCCATAGCCTTTTCTTAGAGGTACTGTATTCTGAGCAGTAAGTAATATGAATGTCCTCATTCCAGCTCATGGAATTGTATTGATTATATGGGCCTGATATTTCTCTTGTCCTGATTTAGCATCTACAGGCGCTCTTCTCCTTGTAAGCTATATTTCCTCTACACCAATGTGCGCACATTAAATGTGAGTCAACATCAGGCCTGCCGTCCTGGATCAGATTATATCTTTACACATCAGCTGGGAAGGCCTGGCTTTTTTTCTCCCTCAGTGGCAATGCTGCTGGCCTCTGGCAGTTTAGTTTCCATTCGTGCATTCCAGCGACTCTCTTAATAATTCAGAGTATGATTATTACTTCTCATAAATATTACAAGATTTACTTAGAAAGAAATGATGCTCATCGGCACTCCTTAATTTTGGCTGGTCTGATAATGTGAGAGCATATTTCCACAATATTGCAGTTTTGAAAGAATCTATTGGTAAAATTATAAACACCTGAACTCAAAATACCTGAAATGCTTCCTCCTCCTCCTCCTCCTCCTCCTCCTCCTCCTCCTCCTCCTCCTCCTCTTCCTCCACCCTTTGCTTGTTTACAGTGCTCTGCCCTCAGTTTGGGGTAAACTCTCCTCCCTCATCTGCCTCTCTTTCTGCTTATTCTCTTCTCTCTTCTCAGGAAGCTTCCTTTTATAGTCATTTAAGAGGAAATGCTTTAGCTATTTGTAAAATATTGTGTTATGCTTTACATATTTTAATATATTACCTAACTAGCCACATGGTTCGGGTCGTCTGAGGTCATCCTTAGGTCATTAGAGTTAAGGTTTTATAAATGAAATTGAAAATTTGTATATCAGGATTAAACGAGTAGGAAATTCGTAAATATTTGGCAGGGTAATTGTACCTAGTTTTTCCATTGCATTCTCTCTTTGGCTAAAGAGATTAACAACAATAAAAAAAAGAACAGAAAAAAATCATTAAAAAATCACAGTGAGTACCAAAGTTAAAATCAGGCTAAATAACAAGGAATGTGTGATAGAATTAACTAAATGGAAGATGTTGACCTAGTATAATCACTTTAAATTTTGTATGAAGCTTTACTGGATTTAGTGCACTATATAGTGGCAGATAATCTTGTTTTGGTTTTTTTTTCTGTTTTTTGTTTTGTTTTGTTTTGTTCTGGCAATTGAACCCAGGGGTATTCAACTTCTGAGCAATACCCCAGACCATTTTTTTCTTGAAACAGGGTCCCTCTAAGTTGATGAGGGTCTCACTAAGTAGCTCAGGCTGGTCGAGAACCTGAGATCCTCCTGTCTCAGCATTCCAAGTACTGGAATTACAGGAGTGTGCCACCATATCCAACCCTTGATAGTAGTTTTAAATATTATCAGATACATGGATGTCTTTTAGTGGTCACTTTTGTATTGGCCACCCTGTATTTGACATGGGAATTCTTCCTTCTACTGTCTGAATCCCATATCAATTAGGAAAGCAAATGCAGAGCCCAGCATGATATGATGGTGCACGCATGACAAGTACGCCCAGTACTTGGGAGACTGAGACAGGAGGATCACAGATTTGAGGCCAGTCTGAGAAATTTATTGAAACCCTGTTTTAAAAATTTAAAGAATTAAAAAGGGCTGGGGGTGTAGCTCAAAGCTAAAATGCCTCTGTGTTCAATCCCCAGTACCAGAAAAAAGGGTATGGGGAGAAAAGAAAGAGAAAAGCAAATGCAGGAATTTACCAACGCCATATTGTAGTTGATTTTCAGAAATTTTCTTGAGAAAATACAAAAATTAGGATTAATGAATAGGAGAAATACTACTCATTTTTAGGCTCAATTTCATAGATTTTATATTGGACACAATATAAAAGAGATGGATGTTTCACGAACATCTATACTTGATTATTTAGAGTATAAAATTGTATTGAACACAATTGTACATTAATAATTTATATTCAAGTCAAAAAAGAAAATCTTCAACTGCCAAGTTACACATACAGTCACTGGTTATCCAGACTAAAATAATAAGAATAAAGAAGCAGAAGGAAGCAATTCCGATAGAAGAATGTGCCTTGCTGCTTGATTTTCATTATACACAGCCAAAAAAAGAATAACTGAAATGCCACAGATACAAGGATATCTAAATAAATTATGCTGTGGTCATGCATCGGACTTGTACAGAACCAATAAAATTGAGAATTTGAGCTGAGCATGGTGGTGCAGGCCCATGATCCCAGTACTTTGGAGGCTGAGACAGGAGGATCACAGGTTCAAGGCCAGCATGTGATAACTTACTGAGAACCTGTTTAAAAAATAAAAGGGCTGAGAGTTTAGCTCAGTGGTAGAGTGGCTCTGGGTTTAATCCCCAATACCACCAACCACCAAAAAAAAAAAAAAAGACAGATTGAATTTGGAAACTAGAGACTAAGGAAAAGGTTGACTAAAATGTTAAGCATAAAAGGCACATTTATTAAAAGTTTTACAATTACTAAAAATCTGTAAATACAGACAATCTGAAAAATATACAAAATATTTTAAATGACTGCATTCGGACTAGAGAGTAAAAGGTGAGATTTCATGGATTCCTTCCAGTCTTCTTGCTTCTTTTGAAGGAGGGCAGATTCGGAGGTGCTTGCCTTTTTTCCTGAGTCCAGCGATGGGCATTATCCCTAAGAATGGATGCACTGAGACACTTAGTTGCTGCAGGAGAAAGAGGAAGGGTAGAGAGTGGAAGGGAGAGCTAGAAGAGGGACTAGGCAAAGCAGAACTCAGAGGCTTCGTGAGCAGGACTTCGGTGTAATCAGAAATGTAGGACTGGCATTTGCTACTCCTGCTTACTTCATGGTATATGATATAAAGCCTCTCTCTTTCCTGCAGATGACTTAGCAAAACCCATTTTGCTGAGTATTGATCCAACATAGTTCTGCTTCTCCCAGGGATGCACCAGGGTCACCGCAGAAACTGCACACAGAGAGCCAGCATCTTCATCTAAAATAACTGTTTCGTGAAACTAGTATAAGAAAGAAGACAAAGTCATATCAAATCAAAACATTTGATTGGAATTCTTTTCAAACTTATGTATTTGTATAAATTGGCAAAAGTGTATGTATTTATGGTGTACAGCATGATGGTTTGGAGTAGATCTGTATTATGGAATGGTTAAATCTAGCTAATGAACACATGTATTGCCTCGCATGGTTATCATTTTCGTGTTGAGGGCATTTAATATCCATTAGAGAATAGCTTTTTTCAAGAACATAATGTGTTGTCACTAACTGTAGTCACCATGCTGTACAATAGATCTCTTGCACTTAATTCCTCCCATATAAATATATACCTTTGACTAACATCTCCTCAACTCCCCCCATTTTCCCTCATCTTCTAGTAAACACCATTTTACTCTACATTTCCATGAGAACAACTTCTGTAGATCCCACATACGAGAGAGATCATGAGGCATTTGTTTTTCTGTGCCTGGCTTCTATGGCTATGTTTTATTTTAACATTAACACCTTTTTTTGTGTGTGTATGGTACTGGAGACTGAAACCAGAGGCTTCTACCTGTGAGCTACACTCCCAGCCCTGTTTTATTTTTTATATTGAAACAGAGTCTCACTAAGTTGCGAAGTCTCACTAAGGGCCTCACAATGTTGCTGAGGATGGTAGTGAACCTGCAATTTTCCTGTCTCAGCCTCCCAACTACTGGGATTACAGGTGTGTGCCACCACACCAGGCGATATATTTTAACTATCCCATAAGTGGTTCCCAAACAGTTTTTATGAATTACATACTAGTGATCATATGTACATCACTTAAAAAATAACTACCATGTCACCTGAAGAAACTAATCTAAATTCAAACTCTACGTAATTGCTCTAGTGTAATAAATGGCATAGAAGTGACCCATTGGGTTTATTCAATTTTTCTCTTTTAAGTTGACAACAAATGTTTTATTCAGTGAGTAAAAGTATTTTGATTTCAGTGTTTTTCCCCCAGACACTATAGATATAGATCTGCCACCAAAGAAAAGCAATTCTCTTTTTCTCTACAAAGTTGTTGTTTTTTTCCTTGTCTCTGGTGTTACTGTTTTGTTTATGTGTTTTTGTAACTGTTTAGGTCTAGCGCTAGGAGCAGCAAGCCAAGAAAATACTGCTTTGTCAGCACCAATAATGTTTGTGCTGCTGATAGCCCCAAGGAATCTCTTTAACTTAGAATAATGTTTAAGAATATCTGACCTACGGAGGACATAGGATGCTAATCTGCAAATGTGTTAGGTGGACATGATCTAAAAGCTAAATACTGACTTAGAAATTGATCTCTAGTTTTTTCCTAGTTCATATATTCAGAGCTCCAAATGCTTTCCCCACTTCCATCTCAGATTCTTAGCAATTGTGAAGTGGAAGGGATATTTCTAAAACTGTCCAGGCACGGGAATCTAATTCTAAGAGATTTTTTTATTCAAGCCTGTGTGCTTTATGCAGTGACTTTTGTTTCCTGGAGTGGAGGAGATGTTGTGTGTTTATTTCGTGTCTGAGAAATTCATTCATTCTGTGGTTTTGTCACTATTTTAGGCCAGTTGGATAAACCTGCTGTCTTGGTCAACATTCTCAATGCCGTGATACAAAATGACTGACCAAACAACTCAAAGGAAGGAAGATTTATCTGCTCACAGTTTTGGAGATTTGGGGGATTCAGTTCATGGCAGGCTGGGTCTGCAGAGCTCAGGACACGGTAGCAAGAAGCAGCGAGGGAGAGAGCGCAAGTGCTCTGCTCCTCACATCACCAAAGCCAGAAGCAAAGGAGTAAGCAAGCAAGGGGATTCAAAAACAAAAGTATAATCCCTTAGGTCACTCCCCCAGGTGTCCACCTTCTCCAGCCACATCCCACCTGCCTAGGTTACCACCCAGTAAATCCATTACAATGGATTTATCCACTTATGAGATTACAACCCTCATGACTTAATTGCATTAACTCTGAACATTAAATCATGAGCTCTTCAGGGGACATTCTATATCTAACCATAACACCTCCATAGGAATTAAAGTTAAGGAGTGAATAAATTACTATTAAGAGTTTGAAGTTCTACTAGGTTAAGCAACCTAAACATTAAAAGTACACAGACGATATTACAAATATTTTACAGCTTGCTTAGAGGGTGTCTGATTAAACTTTCTTCAACTCTCATATGATAATTCATGCCCTTTGAAGCTTTGTTAACAGTAGTTCTGTTGGGTCTATTGTGAAACATGAATGTCAGTTTCACTGACGCCACACTCCTTAAATAGAATAGGACGTGTGGTTGCACGGTAATGGGGAGGAGAGGGTGGACAGTGGCAGGAAGTGTCTTCTAGCTGCCTGTGTAGGTTCCAAATATAGTTTAATTTAGATAATTTTAATAATTTCAAATATTCTAACTAAATTCATGTATCAGAGCTATGAAAACTATTCATAAACTTTTAGGTTTTAATATTTTATTTTACAAACTCAAAACATTCATGTAGAAATGAAGAACCTATCTTTTTGAGGCTACCAGAAGTAATGTTTTTTTTAATTAATGTGGATGATGAAGGATGTATACCTAAGTTTCTTAAAGCAGTTCATTAATCACTCAGCAGCCTGGAACTATTAAGCGGATTTTTGAAGACTGAAATTAATACAATTATGTTATTTTCTTTCTTAAAAATAAGGAGTGTTGTTTTTTTCATATCAATCAATATGAATTTTTTTCTTTCCTCCCAGTTATGTTTTCCTGTCAGTTAAACCAGTAAACTTTAATTGCGCTGCTTGAAATTTTACTGAAGAGTGGTGAACTTTTATGTTGAATAAATTGATAATAAGGAGATTTTCAATGGAAAAAGAAACCTTTTTTTCATAGTACAGTGTATTAATATACATATGAGTATATAAGTATATTTTCACGATTATATTAAGTCAAATATATTTTCAGTTGTTTTTAGGTGGATAGATAAAAATGGATACATTTTGAAATCTACACATGAAATGAGAAATAACTTGATTTTGCAAATTAATGTTTCTGTTTTTTTCTTTATCCACTCATCTGTTGATTGGCACCAAGGCTGATTCCACGTTGGTAATTGTGAATAATGTCATAATAAACACGGGGATGTAGGTATCTCTCTTACACTGACTTCCTTTTCTGCAGATACATACTCAGAAGTGGTATAGCTGGATAATATGGCAGATGTATTTATAGTTTTTAAAGTCATCCCCATACTGTTTTCCATTTTCTAATCTTGAGGGAGTAATATGCTTTAGGAGTTTTGTTATGCATAATAAAACACAATCATTGCCATCCTTAAATGTAAAAATATTTCATTCTAAAAATCTGGACTTTGTCTCAATTTAACTTGTATTTTTCTCTTCTTTTTAAAAAATGCTAACTTTGAATTCTATGTAAAATTTTTGAAAAATATTATGAATGGTTTTCCATGTATCTAGATGGTTTCTACTTATATTGAAGGCTTGGGTGATCACTAAAGAAGTTGAAGATGGTGATTGTTACAGAAAGTTGCTTCTGGGAGTGGTGAGAAGTAGGAAAGAGGAAGGATTGATGAGTGATGATTCTGTTTTCCATTTGACTTGAATCCAACGTTTCTACCCATCCTCAATGCTCTTGGCTTAGTTCAAACATACACTACTGCACTCGGCCAGCTGTGTCTCTGCTTTGGACTACTCACCATGAGTGGAAAATTTGGAAATTTTTTTCTACAAATGTCCAGATAATACATATATGGGGTTTTGTGGACCATAAAGTTTCTTTTACAACTACGTAATTATAGCATAGAAACAGAACAGACAATACATGAAAGAGCGTGTGACTATTTTCCAATTAAACTTTTATGGACATTGGAACTTAAATTTTGTGCAATTTATGCCTTTCATGAAACAGGGTTTCTTTACAGCAATTTAATAATAGCAAACCCATTTTTGGTTCTTGAACCATGCAAAAATCTGATCCGTGGTCAGTTTTTCTGTGGCCCTACAATACCTGCACAATGAAGTTTAGAAGAAGTGATCGATACAATAGAAAATTTATTCAGTAAGTCAGTGTACATAAAAATGTATAATTTTAGCTGAACATGGTGGCACATGCCTGTAATCCCAGTACTTGGAAGGCTAAGACAAGAGGATCACAGGTTCGAAGCCAGCCTCAACAACTTAGCAAGGCTCTCAGAAACTTAGTGAGACCCTGTTTAAAAATAAAAAATAAAATTGTGTTGAAGGTGTAGCTCGTTCATACCAGTTTTATTGAAAGTTAATTAACATACTATAAAATTCATAGCTATAATGTATACAATTCGGTAGCTTTTAGCATAATAACAGAATGAAGACTGCAATCAATCTTACAGTATTATCATTACCATAAAAGAAATCCCATAACCATCAGGGGTCACTCTCATTTTCCTTCAAGTCCCCACCACTGACCCTAGGCAACCACTCATATGTAATTCCCATTGATTTGCTTATTTTGTACATTTTCATATAAATGGAATCCTACAACATGTCTTCTTTTGCAACTGCCTCATTTCACCTGACACAGTGTTTTGATTGTAGCATCTATCAGCCCTCCCCTTCTTTATGTTGCTGAATAATATTCCATTTTATGAACATACTGCCTTTTAATTGTCCAGTCATTAGGTAATGAACATTTGGATTGTTTCAGAGTTTAGCCAGTCTGAAAAATACTGCTATAAACATTCATGTGCACATTTGTGTATGGACTTGTATTTTCCTTTCTTTTGGTTATATTACCTAAGAACGGAATTACTGGGTCATATAGACATTTGACACATTTTTTAGTGATTTCTAATTTTGTTTCACTATGCTCTCAAAACAAACTTTGTAGAATTTCAGCCCTTTTAAACATACTGAGATTTGCTGGACAATGTTCCATGTGTCCTTGAGAAGAATATGTATTTTCTGCAATAATTTCCTGAAAAAGAAGAAAATATGTGTGTGCACAATAGCTCACATATATACACATATCTATAAACATTTCTATATGTAACATCTATATTAATATTCAGCTCAATTTTATTTCTTACTGATGTCTCCATATCTTGTCTATCATCACATGATCATTCTGTCTCCTTCCCTTGACTGTTTGTAACCTCCCACTCCAATCTGGGAAAACTGACTTTCATAATCCATCATCTATAATTTAATTACTCAGTTCCAATATACATGTATAGTGGTTGAGAACTGTTAACCTGTACTCCCGTGAAAAACAGTATTATCAGTAGATCCAGTGCTCATGCATACATTCTTTTGTCTTTAGTCTTACGGTTTCTACTCATTTCCAAAGGTGCTTAGATTGGCACCTAATTCCTCACCCACTTTAGAGAGGTTATTTTATTTATTTGTAATATAGCTAGATTATTTGGTCACATTCTGAATTTCACACTGGATATCCATACTTTTGACTGACATTCATTTGGCACAAATACTACTGACTTCAAATGTTGAACATTTGTTGATTTGTCTTCATACTTATAAAACCATGACTCTCTTTGTTTCACATAGCTAACTAACAGTCTCCACTGGAGAATTTTAACCTTGCTTATCAGCAGAATCATAAAGGTTACCTTCCAGTTCAAAGGCTTCTCCTCATAGATGCAGAAAGTAAGGCTGAGATTCATAAATTAAAATATTAGTATTGCAGTACTGATGGAGTCTTTCACTCACCACTCTAGAAAGAGATTTTTTTCCACCATTCTTTCTCCTACTCTATCATGTCCAATTATCAGAAACCTAACAGTAATATTCTCTAATCATGTTCCCTTCAGAATTTAAAAATTTCTAAAGAATCTATGGTTGGTGAAAAGAGGGGAATAACGTTGAAATAAGCAAGTATTTAACTGACCAATAGGTTTCAACAGAATACTAGACTTCTGAATCAGGGCAGGTTAGTGCAGGGAGAACTTTGATTCCTGTATTTGGCGTTTGTCCATAAGACTCTGTGAAGTACAGCCTGACTCTCACTGCTCCTAAGAATACTTCTCCCAAGGAAAGCTCTAATCCTGCCAGTTTTCACAGTGCCAGAAAACTGTAAATAGTTCTGCATTCCAGAAAGTACTTATTTGGGCTTTCTATTTAAATAGAAGGTTTAATAAAATTGGATCTGCCAAGACTGAGGATCCATCACCCAGGTTGTATCTCTGTCGGGAACTCATCAATTAATCTTCAGCACAATTATGGCACATGTAACATTACTCAACATCTTTCTTGGTTAAAACTATTGAAACAAGAGTGCTTTAAAGCAATTGAAAGTTCTTATGCTGTATTAGTCAATATCACCTTTTCTCACAAAAGGAGAAAAGAAAAGTGAATTTCCTTTGCCCCTATAGAGCCAAAGAGCAAACTAGTAAGAGTCTATGGTTTTTAGGATTTCAGCTCGTTTGTAGTCAGAACTTGTGATGTGTATGCTGGTCTTCTGGCTTAGTATTCTTACTAATTTTTCTCTCCCTCTCCCTTCACTTTTCCCTGTATGTGTACATACACAAGTGTTCTCCCTCCCACTGCCACAAAAGGAAACTATATAGTAAATTATATTACTTACTGCCTATTCTGAATCACAACAGTGCGCTAGGCATTCATTTTAGAAGCTCCATAAATTCGATTCCATTTCTTATTGAATACTTGGCACTCCTCTTAGATTTCTTTCTCCTTCACTCCCCCATTCACATTACAAATAATTCTTTTCATTGCTTTGTGACTTTTTGTGCTGGCTACTTCTTTCAGGTTCCCATAGGCAGCACTGTTTCACATCTTTGGCTCATATCCTGGGCTCATTGCTCAATGGCACTCTAAGTTCTCCAAAGAGGGTTCCCTGTTGGTGGGTTCTGCAATCTTAGTTTGTTGATACACTCAACATTTATTTCATACATTGGACCATCCACTTGGAAAGGATTACAACTATTTGCTGAGTCTAAGCTCGCTCCTGCTTTGTAAAATAGTAACTGCAAGTACTCATAAAATGAATATCTCATAACATGATAAATACACTCTCTGTCTCAAATAAGTCTTCTATTTTCTTCCTTTTACTCTTTTCTGAAATCATTATTACTCAACAGAAAAGACCTCTTTTCCTACTTAGCATACTCTAATCTAATACAGCCCTCTTTAAGGTTAAATATTAATGTTCTCCTATTTCATAGAGTAACAAGACAAACTGGAACAAAACTTAAACTTCAGTGTTCTTAGTTGTGATACCCCCATATTTCATGTTCCCCAGTTCTCTGAAGTTTTGCATAATGTATGCTAATGATATGCTAGGCACTTTACATGCATCCTCACATTTTTGCAGTTGCAGTATTCCAAATATTGAATAAGAGAGATTTTAGTGTGTACTACCTCTGGTACATCCAGATGAGTAGCTGTGGAGAAGTTTGTTAACTGTTACTCATCTATCAAATCAGAATCATTGTGGTGCCTCATAATGTCACTTTGAAGATAAATAACATTACACTTGTGGTCATATAAAAAGCCCTCATATTAATCTTATTGTTATGGCTAATATCATTACCTTTTTACAGGGTACTAAGTTAACGTCCACAAGGCGCAATAAACTAAACAAGATCACAGCACTAATAAACAATAGATTCAAGGCTGAATCCAAGGTACCCCGCTTCTAGGCACTACCGAACGTTGCCCATTGTCCATTTTTATTTTCCTCATGGTTAAAGGGTTGTCTTTTATATTGTAAGTACCAGGCACACATTAGCTGCCTCTTAATGGCAAAAAGCACGTTGTAGGACTTGTATGCTTTGGAAAGCTTCAGAATCGAAAACTTTAGAAATCTGAATCAAAAGCTGAGCTTAGGTTTTGAACAGGCAAAATGTGGCTGTCAGCAGGGCCCGGAGAGCAGATAATGTGGCTTGAGTCACCAGAGGTTGGAGAACCAAAATGACCATACATATATGGGACAGTATCTGTAACCAAAGGAGGAGCATTTTCTTATTTTATAAAAATGTGAAAATAGAGGGTAGTTCTGCCAATTCTGTGGTCCAAATGTATTTACCCAACTGATCCCCAATACCACACACACACACACACACACACACACACACACACAAGCTCATTGAGTAAGTTAGGTAGTATGTAGTATGTTTTTGAAATATTAATATATTTCTGGGAATAAGTTTGCTTTGAAATTAAATTTCAGTGGTGGTTAAATATTCATAAAAAGTAAGCATTGTTTTCACAGAGAAGATATTTATCAGAGACCATCATTTTCCCTGTCTGTTCTTCTGGGAACAAATGAACAGAGACAGTCATGTTGAAAGGTTACAATTTGTGGTGCTCTAAAGGAAATAAGAAGAAATAACAGTAAAATATACCTTTTGAAAAATCTATCATATGTTTAGTTATGATAACACAACATCTTATTCTCCCTCTGGGGGAGAAACATGATTACTAAAACAGAACACTCCGTCCTCTGCATGATACAAAAAAAAACTGCTTCAAATTTATTTCAAATTGTAAATTGTGTATGCTTAAGATGAATGTACAAATAATACTGCACGTTTATGACATCACTCCCATATTAACTTAAAATTATTTCTGGCATTTTTTCTTCTTTTTCAGCCATTTCAATTGTATCCTTATCCTTCTCCAAAAAAATTATTTTTAGTGTGGCTTGTCATGTCTTCTATAATACAGAATAAGTCATCTCTAACGTTATGCCAACAGATTTTTCTATTCAGTCAAACCGAATAAAAATAAAGTACTAGGCATTATCTTGCTGAAAAGTATAAAGAGGGATGATTCATATTATGCAAATATAATTATCAAACTGACAACTGTAGGAAAGAAACTTCAGTAATTGTTTTATAGAAATAATATCAGGAACTCCTAGTGGAACGTTATAGATGGACAAAATTATTATTTTTATTTCAGTACCCAATAGAAAAAAATATTTAAATTTAAGAAGTTCAAGAGTAAGGAATTCTAGTTTTTGTGGTTAGGTTCTTAGTAAAATGGGCTGCTTTATTTTATTTTTAATCATTTCTCCCTTGGTTTGAAAAATCAGGAAATTACCCTGTGTAAATTTCTAAGTTATTGGTTTTTATTCTTTGGTGAATAATGTTGACCGCTAGCAGACTCTTAGAATTAGGAGGGTTTGTTGTAACCACCAGAAGTCCCTGTGTCTGTTTATTCATGTGTGTGTGTGTGTGTGTGTGTGTGTGTGTGTGTGTATGTGTGTGTGTATGTATGTGTGTGTGTATGTGTGTATGTGCGTGTGTGTGTGTATGTGTGTGTATGTATGTGTGTCTATGTGTGTATGTTTGTGTGTATGTGTGTGTGTGTATGTGTGTGTCTGCACTCAAGCTCAAGCAGTAGGGGATTTAGGTCTTCCTCATGTTATCTCAGATACGTTCTGTAGTTCTCAGTATAGAAGTCCGTTCTGGATTTTGGTATAATTTTTGGAGTATTTTATGCCATGCCTTATGAAAAGGGCTCAATTTTTCTTTAAATTTATCTTCTCATTGTTAAGTGATAGTGTATAGATGCATAGACATTTTGTGTATTGACCATGTAGTTTATCCACCTCACTGAACAAACACCAGTTGATTTTTAGAGACACGCCAAACTTTTAAAATAGTCAATTATGCCATCTGCAAGTACACAGTTTTTCTTTTCCCTTTCCAATCTGAAGGCCTTCAACTTACTTCTTTGCCTCATTAACGATGAGTCTGAAGGACCTGCCCTGAGCGGGGTGAGAGGACCTGGCCTGTGGGGAATGTGTTCAGCCTGTCTGTCCCCTCTAAATGCAGTGTTAGCTATACATTTCCTCTCAATTCCTTATGAGATTGAAAAACATACCTGCTTTATATCCCTCTTTGATGTTTTATCTTGAATAGGTGTTGAGTTTTGATAACTAATTTTTCTGCATATATCAAAGTAACATGACTTTTCTTTTTATCATATCAATATATATGATACGATATAATATATATCATGATATATATGATATATGATATAATCTATTTATATGCAATTATATAAATAGATTTAAATAATAAACCAGCCTTTCACTCCTGGGATAGACTCCATTCTGTGTGCATATTACTGTCATTATTTTAATAAGTTGTTTTTTCTATTTTAATAAGAATGATTAATCTAAATTGACCTTGTCTTGAAACATTTTGCTTAGGCTTTGGTTTGTGCTAACATTATAAAACAACTTAGGAGAAGTTTCCTCTTCTACTATATTATAAATTACTTTGTATAATATTGTTATTATTATTTCCTTAAACATAAAATAGAATTCACCAGTGTAGCTTTTGGGGCTATGATTTTCATTCAAAGGAAAATTATAAATATAAACCCAATGCCTTTAATAGAAATAAGATGCTTCAGATTTTCTGTTTCTTATTTTTGATAATGTGTTTTCCAAGGTATTTATTTTGTCTAAGTTATTGTACCACTACCAAGCAGCGGTTAACTGAGGTCTTGTTGACTATATCTGTTGTACAGGTAGGGGTTCTAGTTGCTAAAAAGTATTTCTCTCTAACTAAAGGAAAATGTCATGCTGAACCTTATACAGGAATTCAGTGTTATAAGATTTTTAATTATAGAAAGGGGCTAATTCAGTCTTCAGGAAGCTGATACTTTCAACTACGGATAATCCTCAGTGAGGTTAGCTTGTAATGACCAGCCACAAAAACCTGAAAACAGCACAACTATATCACAATCACTAGTCCTAGGTCCTGACCCTGCTGGGGAGAGAATTGGGAGAAGGAAGGTAGCTGTGCCGTTTATTCTATTATAAATACTAAATCACCTGAATTTCAGAGAACATTAATATGTCAAGAATTATTGTTAAATTGAAAAGTTCCTAATCTTTTTTTACCACAAAATTTACCTAAATTATTTTAGAACTTTGAAGAATCTAAAAAGCTACAGACAATTCCATCTCTTCATTCAGCTTCTACCATTGAGAAATTTCATTACACAAAAGATGAATCATGTACATTATATATAAGTAGATGGGTGTTTTATAAATAAAGGAATCAAAGTAGCTCCAAGATGGGTATGATGTTTTGTTAAAGTTTATGGTGTTGAGAACGTGAGCTTGGAATGAAGTGTATTTCCCTTTAGCTGAAGGCTCTCTCTATCAAATAGAATAGACAGAATAAATGATTGTTTCCTCAGCTATGCATGAAAAAAGGCCTAATTATTTTGTCCATTTGTTTCAACATGCTAATGTGATGGTACTACAATGTTCAGTCTTCAACCTGAACCACAGAGGTGTTGATTATATGTGCCTTCTCTATATAAATGCATATATTTTAGATATATACATTTCAGTCTAAGAAGCCCTTCTCAAGCCCAGTATAATAAGCTCATTATTCTATATTTGCTTCTAACATTTAAAAAGATACTTTTATGTTTATGACATTTATCTATGGAACCGATTTTGTATATGGTGAGAAATCTGAATGGAACATGTTCTTGGTTTATATATTTTCCCTTTATCCCTGCATCAAACCACAGGGTCTTAATTCTTCTACCTTTATTATAAGTCTTCATACCAGAAAGGGAAAGCCCTTTATCCCATCCTTCCTGAGCATCTACCATGACTCCACATTTGTAAAGTTGCACAAAATACCTTGTAAAGGTTTTGGTTTAAATTGTATTTATACGTTCGTGTGAGGAGAATCAATATGAGTATTTATAATGCTCATATATCGCTCTAGGATTTTCACTGTCTGGCAAAAAAAAGTTAGGTATTTTCTGCATAATAGTCTTAATTGCTTTTCTCATATTTACGGGTACATTTTTTATTTTTAGAATCATGTAAAGTGTATATTTTTCTCTTCTATTTTCGACATCTTTGCTACTGCATAGGAAAGCAATTGATTTCTGTGTACTGGTCTTATGGTCAGCTAACTTGCTGGAATCACTATCATTCTAATAATTTGCTATGGGTTCATTTGTTTTTTTATGTACACAACAAATTTCCATAAATAATGAAATTTTGAGTTTCTTTTAAACTTTTCTAAACCATATATAGTTTTTGTTTTTTCATAGTTAACAAACTTACTAGGAATTTCTAGTACATGGTTGAATTATATACAGTATTTTTACACTGTTTTTACCTGTTCCTGATTTTAAGAGTTCTACTTCTAATATTTTGTTATTAAATATAAAATTTAACTTTCAATAGGCTATATTAAAGATAAATACGTAAACTTCTCCAAACAGAAAAAAAGTGATTTCACAGATGAATCCCAAATTTTGTTATGAATCTTCGGATCCCAGAAAAAAATATATTAATTCCTACAAAGTTCTGAGTAACACAAAATGTTATCCAAGGAACATTGTACTTGGATAAATTAAACATTCTAGACATGAAAATCTTAGAAATTACAACATTATTATTGAAAAACAATAGTGAAATAAAAATTCTTCTAAAATAAATGATTAAATTTTAAAAATTGGATATTGCATAAAAAGGGTAAGGCTCAATGTCCACATAATTAGCTAAATAGCTACAAAGTATGATAGAATCAAGATTTACTAAGAGATTTAATGCATCCAAATAATCAATAGAAGGAGAACATATGGACATATTCAAGGATATAGGAAGGAATTCAAGGATTACACCTGTGATCCCCTTTTAGAACAAATAACTTGTAAATAAAATCAGGTTCACTGAAACATATATGGCTAAAATTACCTCAGGAATAGAGAATCTGTGATAAGACAGTCTGATAAATATGAAACCAAGTGATAGTTAGGTAATGAAACCAATTATGAACAGACTGCAAGCAGACATGTAAAAATATGAGTAACTATATAGCCTGAAATTCATTTATATAAATAAAACTAAAACGTAAAAGGGGTGCTTTGTTCTTAAGTATAGCTTTTATTGAGTACATCTCATCTTGACAAAATTAACTCTGATGATCCACTTATCCATGTACTTGATCAGAGAATGCATATAGAATGTTGGTTATTTTTAAAGTTATGGTTCTTTCTCCTTGGTATATCCACAATATAGTGCAATATGTTTTCGTTGCTGTTTTTAGGGTACTTTTAATAGTAATTTAGTTCGGCTTCTTTGTTTTACAAGAAAGTATAAGTGAGCCCAAGTGGTTGAGCGAGTTCTCCAATATTACGCAGCCAGAAATTTCTCACCAGAAATTGAATGAGCAAGGGCTCAATTTAATATATCTTAAATTAAATTAATCAAAATTATGCAGACTAAAGAAAAACACATTAGTAAGGAAGACAGCAGATTTAAACCACATTCAAGTAACAGCAGATGAAATTATTTATGAGAAATATTCAACTTTGGTTTTATAAAGATTTTTGAACCTTGGGCTTTGTTCTGTTGTCTTTCCCGGGTGTTACCAGGTTAATTAAGGTTAAGTTCACTCCTGTCATCTCTTCTTCTGAGCAGATTTCCTTCCTTCAGGCTTTGTTCCTCTGGCAATGTTAAGACACCCCTCTTTGTCTCACTGCACCCTGAGAATATCAATGTCATTTCCCTTTTCTATAGTGATTTGAGATTATTTTTGGCATGCTCATATGCCCCACTAGACAAAATATTTCTTCAGGTTGGGATCCATTAATTTTCTATCCCCCAGTGCCTAGTACTGTGGCATACATTTAGTGCCCTATGAAGGTTTCTTAAAAGCACAGGATGTGCATACACAAATATATCAAAGTCAACTACTATACTGAGCATGAGAAGGAGGGAAGGGGGAGAAAATGGGGGTGGGAATTGGGGAGAGCTCATTGACCGATGTGTGCATGTATACTTCTACCTTCCTGAAACCCATCAAGATGTATGATTACAATGCACCAATAAAAAAAGGAAAAAAAGTGATCGAATTGCATTTTAAGAATCTATACACTCTAATTATTGAGCACTCATGACCAGCAAGACATATTGATATGAACAGAATTATTTCTCTGTGTCTAGAATTTTATACATATAGGCAAACCACTGTTCTGATATTCTGTTTTTGAACAAGTGATAATTTATGATCTCTTATCTAGCA
This sequence comes from Glis glis, assembly GCA_004027185.1. Classification (NCBI taxonomy): domain Eukaryota; kingdom Metazoa; phylum Chordata; class Mammalia; order Rodentia; family Gliridae; genus Glis; species Glis glis. The sequence goes on from PVJS01000768.1 coordinate 86,768, forward strand.
AACATACTTCAAAGGTATTTTCAATAGCTACCTGGCCAAAATCCTGATAAAATCTCTTTTTCAGAGGGCATTCTCTGCTTTTATATGATTTTTATAATATTATATCTTAGAAGTGGATCGACAGTATAGTTCAACATGTCCAAGGTGTATTAGAGATACAGATTTCAGCAAGAAATAAGCCCCTCAGAAATCCTTTAGTATTGCTATTTTTCTAAAAAAAATGATTGAAGGATTTTAAAGAAAAAGGATTTGTATCTAAGCAAAGGTTTAAAATAAAACAGTCATGTTCAATTTGATGTTTTATGATTGTGACATCTGAAAAATACAATAAAGTTACAGGGCTATCATTATTTTATTGAAATCTAGGGTAAATCAGCTCTTTTCCCATGTATCTTCTTCATCAAATCAACTGCATTTGGAGAATAAAAATGCTGTGTTGATACATGAAAGTCTGAATTTAGGATAAGTACAAAAAGAATGGGGAGAAAGATAAATCTTATAGCGAGTTGTATAGTATTTAGAGCAGAACAGAGATCACATGTGGTTTAATTTTTAATGTCGTTTCTTTTTTATTTTTACATTTATTTATTTACTTACTTCTGGGTATTGAATTCAGGGGCATTCTACTTCTGAACTACACTCCCAACTCATTAATTAATTATTTTGAAACAGGCTCTTGCTAAGTCGTTGAGGGTTTGACAAAGTTGCTGTGACTGACCTGGAACCTGCTATCCTCCTGTCCCAGCCTCCCTAGTAATGTCATTTCTTTAAAGCAGGCTACCCCATTCCCTTTTATTTTCCCCAATAAGAATATTTACATGTGTGGGCCCCTTAAATGATTCATTCCTTTTTTGCTTTGTCATCCTTCATACTTCACACTTCCTCAATCAGAGATGCCTTTGCTTCCTGGTGACTCTAGTTACCAGTTATGTCTCTAATTGCCTTTCTCCAAATCCTATCTCACCTTCCCCTTTCCATGTCGACCTTTCCCCTCATACCTTCCTTCTTACCCCTTTCCCTCCCAACTTCTTCCCTCCACAAGAAATGCTGCCCTCTAATTCTCTCTCGCTATATGGCAGCTTCTCTAAGTCTCAGTTGCTTCATCTCTAAGATGGGAATCATAGAGGAGTTTAGAATGGAAGGAAGAAGAGAGATAGGAAGTCAACTTAGCAACTGATAATAACATATAATGTAACATAACTGATAATAACATATAACATAACATAACTGATAATAATTCTTCTACCCAAAAGTCCCATTCTATAAGAAGGACTAATTATGTTGCTTACCTGATTGGGTTTTGGTGTCGTTTAAACTATGTTAGTACTTATAAACCCATTAGAGCGATGGAAAACATAAGAATTTAAGATGCTGGTTATTATTATTAAACGTCAAGATTACTGCTGCTACCAATGGAAACAATGCCCATGATGTTGACCCAAGAGAAAAATCAGGTTCAATCTTAACATTAAAATAATACTAAAATTGACGTAGAACCCCAAGTCCAATTGTGCAGCTCTAAACAGAAAGCCAATACTTTTCTTTTAAGCAGAAATCCAAGCTAAATCTGGGGAAAAAAATGGTAGATATGGAAATGTCGAGGAGGAAAGAAACACTGTGTAATTTCACAAAGAAGTTGACTTTTTTCAACCTGAATCAAAAGGCTTGCATAAGATGTTTCATTTCGTGGGAGCTTTATACATTTGAAATCAGTCATCCTTTAAGCTGTTTCTTCCATGGGCTTTCAAACGCCTGAAGCTTTCATGCCTCCATGTTATGAGGCCAGAGGCTGATGTTCAGCTACTGAGCATGTTTCAGTTCTTGGGGCTGAAGGCCCCCGTGGCTCTCAAATGCCATTTAGTTTAGGCCTTGACATTTTCTTTCAGTCTTCATTATTTTTAAAATTACTTATTAGTGCAGAAGATTTGTGTTCTTAAAATGAAAGGATAGAAAGCTTGCCCAAAGGGGTAATTTTGAAACATCTTTTTGGGAGCAAAGAAAAAAAATGAATTAATAACTAAGTGCTGGATTGAAGAGTTCTTCATTGACTTAATCCTAAACCAACCCAGTATCAGCCTTAAGTATCTAGGTTTTAGGAGGACAGTAAGTTACAAACTCTCTTCTTACTCATCTGTTTTGGGCTCTCCCATCTCTTGGGCTTCAGACATGAAATGCTGGACTGTGCTGGGATTTTCAGTGCGTCAGAATACATGGGGGCTCCTCCTTCATTCTTGAGAATGGGGATTTCTTCTAGGATTTTTGGACACATTTCTTCATGAGGTAGGTGAGCAGAGAACAAATGTCAAGAGTGTTCTGAGCAGACTTACATCATGAAAAAGAACCAAAACACAGTATCAGTCATTTCAAGAATGTTTATCGAAATTGTGACCAAGACAGGTTCTTTGTTCATTAACACAAACTTCATACAACTTATGATATTTTAGGGCAGAGAGAGGGAGATTAGTGTAAACTAGAAAGCAAGCTGGGCAGTCCATTTACCGTGGAGCTCAGCTGGCTGTGTCGAGGTCTCAGGTACGGGCACTTGTGAGTCTGGTCCGATTCTTAAGACACGAGCTTACCCAGTGCTCAACCAGAACCGGAGTTGAGGAACTGCCTGACAGCAAGCAGCACTGCTGACCAGGTCAGCATTCATCCTCATTAATGGTGGTTGGAATGGCAAGGTGGTAAGGCTCCTTGGCAGAAGGAGCGATGGGTTTTGAGTCTCAGGTGATGACAATTATAGTCCTCAGGTTGCTAGGGACTCCAGTTGGTTGTGAAGGCATTACAGCTGGGTGGCAGGCTTTGCATCATTGGCCATCAGGCCCTGGCTTTGCACCTTGTGCCTGGTGCACAAGGTGTGTGTGTGTTTCCCCTGATAGCCTGGGTGTGTTGTATCACGCCTGTGTGTACTGGGAGAGTTACACTTGCACACTGCACCTCATGCGTGAGCACCACCCAGGTGTGCTTTAGGAGTTAAGTCTCTCTTTGGCTTTAATTAAACCCTTTTTTAAAAAATACGTGCTCCATACGAAGGGAATACTATGAAGGAAGACAACGAGAGGACATTTTCCACACAAAGGTGACTTTGAGAACAAGTAAGGAAAGAAATACAGTATCCTCTCTTGTTTTAATTTAATTCCTGTGTTTTTAGCATTTTCTCTTAAGCTTACATTCTTATCATTGGAGAAATCCAACCTATTTCCCTGTGGCAGTGTTAAGTTTTCCCAGTTTTAAACCCAGTACATTCATATCTTGCTTGTTTAAGTCTCAAATGGCTTAATGGGTGAGGGGTAAGATGTAGTGTTCACACAGACTCTGAAGTTAGATTATCAGGGCTGGATTTCCATATCTCAGGTACTATCCTTTCTTTTTAACACTTTTGCACCTTGATTTCCTCATGTGAAGCATAATGATAATGAGTTGTGTTAATCATGTTGTTTTGAGGGTTGAAATGGTTAATACAGTTTAAAATATTTAGATCACTGCATGGCCTAGAATAAGTGCTCATTTTTGAAGTTATAAAAGAGTACACACCTATGAGGGACTGATTAATCCATGCAATGATTTTTTAAGCAATCACTTTGCTGCAAATGACCTTAGGGATGGAGGAAGACCTCAATGATATATCAGGCATTGCTGTCTCTCTGAATGGGATGACAGTCTAGTGAAGGAGGTTCATTTTCATTTTTTCTTTTTGTTTTTGTGGTACTGGGGATTGAACCACCCAGGTGCTTCTACCTCCGAGCTCCACCCCCAGCCCTATTATTTTTTTATTCTTTATTTTGAAACAGGCTCTCACTTAAGTTGTGGAGGGTCTCACCAAGTAGCTGAGACTGGCCTGGAACCTGTGATCCAAGGAGGTTCATTTTCAAAATATAGTCAAGAGCCGGGCGTGGTGGCGCACGCTTGTAATCCCAGTACTTTGGGAGGCGGAGACCGGAGGATCCGGGTTCGCGGCCAGCCTCAGCTTGCGCACGCGCGCACGCGCGCACACAGTCTCTCTCTCTCTCTCTCTCCCTCTTCCTCTCTCTCTCTCTCTCTCTCTCTCTCTACCTAGTGAGGCCCTCCACAACTTCATGAGACCCGGTCTCAAAATAAAGTATAAAAAATAGGGCCGGGGGCGTAGCGCAGAGGTAGAACGCCTCTGGGTTCAATCCCCGGTACCGCAAAAAAATAAATAAAAATAACAAAATATAGTCAAGAACAAGTGATAAGGGGAAACCTTCTAAATTGGAAAATAAAGGGGTTCCAGGTAAAGATAATAATGCAGGGGAAGAAGGTGAAGCCAATATATACCAGAAAGTACTGATTAGTACACCAATGCAATTTGATGAGAGTAAAGATTTAAGGAGAGAAATGACAACGTTTCCCTGTGACTTTGGGGTTAGCTCGTGACCATTCTTCAGTGGCTAGTTTTAGGATCCCAAATTTCCTTCATAAGCAGTGTGCAGATGGTGAGGCATGGAAAGGTTTATTATCGTTTGTTTTTTCATTTGTTTCTTGTTTGTTTTTTATCCAAAGATAGACATGACCACATATGCGATTTAAGACTCTTAATGTGACAATGGTTTTTAAATTGGATGGAAGTAAAAGGAACTTGAAAGCAGGAGGTCAGCTGAAAGGCTAACAGAATAATATTCCTTAAAGTGAGACTCTGTTTGATTTAACCATGGAAATTAAAAGAAAGGGATTGTTGTTGTGTGGGGGTGATGAGACATATTTGTCAACAGATTTTTATGGAGTGGGAAGAAAAAGGGTTTTCAAAGGCAGCTGAGGCAAACTAAGAAATGTCATTAAACTATCACAAAGTAGAAAGAGAGTAAAATAAGTACATTAAACAGAGGAAAAAAACAAAAATGAGATGGTGAAGAGTTCAAATATATCAGTAAGCACATAAATGTAATATGTATTCCCATTAATAAGTAGGTAGAAAGTCAGAAAAGTCAGAAAGTCAGAAATGTCCCAAATTTGTTTTTTCAGAGACCCTTTCTGACTTTTTCAAATTTTGCTTATTTATTTTTGTAACTGTGCCCTATATATTGTCAGGTTATAATAAAAAGCTCACTTCTATTTTTTATTGAATTTCATTGAATTTTTAATTTAGGTTGGATGAGGTTGATTTATTTAAAATAAGATTTCCCCATGTGGGCTTATATTGTTTCTAACTATATATTCAGAATTTATGTTCCTTATCAAATATTTATAATTTTGTTTTTCTCTGTCTCACATTTATCTCATTCTTGGTTATTGTGTTATATTGCTTTTAGTTATGGTATTTTATGCATTATATTTCCTAAGTGGCATTCCTGCTGCACTGGAAAAGTATTGCTGTTTTTTTTTATTTAAAAATATATTTCTCAGGATCTTTGATTTTATATAAAGCTCGCACCCACACTAAATCTTTGTTTGCTAGATCTGTCAATTTTTGCAACAAGCATAGTCTTTGAGGGCTTTCCTTTGGGGGGAGGGCAATAAATATCTAGTTATTATTTATTTTTTCTTTTTTTGTGCTACTGGGGATTGAACCCAGGGGCATTCTACCTCTGAGCTCCACCCCCAGGCCTATTTTTTTATTCTTTATTTTGAATCAGGGTCTCACTAAGTTGTGGAGGGCCTCACTAAATAGCTCGGACTGGCCCCGAACCTGGATCCTCCGGTCTCAGCCTCCCAAGTACTCGGATTACCACCATGTGCCACCACAACCAGTTTTACTTTATGTTGAAATGTGTAACTTTTATGTGTGTTTTTTGGGGAACTGTTTACATTTTACGCCATAGGACATGATTATTTAAAAATAAATGAGAGGGCTGGGAGTATAACTTGCCTGTCGGGGATGGGGGGAGGCTCTGAGCTCTATCCCAGCCCTGCAAACAACAGAAACAACAATAACAACAAACAAACAAATTAAAAACTTAGAACTTTTCTTTACTAAAATAAGTTGCATGAAGCTGGGTGCAGTGGCTCACTCTTATAATCCCAGCATTTGGGAGGCTGAGAGAGGATGATCACAGGTTCGAGGCCAGCCTTGACAATTTAGTGAGGTCTTTAGCAACTTAGTGAGACCATTTCAAAGTAAAACAAAAAAAAAGTAAAAGGCACTGGGGATGTATCTTGGAGGTAGAATGTCCTTGTGTTCAATCCCCAGTAAGAAAAAGAAAAAGAAGGAGGAGGAGGAAGAGGAGGAGGAGGAGAAAGAGGAAGATGAGGAGGAGGAGGAGGAAGTGGAAGAGGATGAGGAGGAGGAGGAGCAGGAGGAGGAGGAGGAGCAGGAGGAGGAGAAGGAAGAGAAGGAGAGGAAGGAGAAGGAGGAAGGAAGAAGGAAGAAGGAGGAGGAAGGAAGAAGGAAGGAGAAGAAGAATGCAAAACAGAGCTCCACACTAAAATCATTTCCAAGGTGCCAGTAATTCGTGTTTCTTTTATTCACTGACATGTTCCCTTATTGGGCCATTGACTCCCATTTTCTGCTAAATCACGTGAAAAGGCTCTTTGATTTTTAAGGTGCTCTATCACTTTTAATTGTTTCTTTCCTAGATCATCTATCTTTCTATTCAAGTCATGGTCACTGTTTCCCAGAAGTTTCTTCTTTTCCGGTTTTGCACACAGGTTTTGAGATGGTTTGGGCAAAGGAAAGGGAAAAGTCAAAGGTGACACCAAGATTTAAAGTTCGTGTGACTAAAAAGATAGTTAAGAAATGGATAAAATTGGAAACCTAGAAGGAAAAGCCAACTAAGGAAAGGGATTCTGAGCTTTGGTTTGGCCATTTGGCCTGTCCTTACTGGTCGTGGCATCAGTTCAAACTGTGGTCCTGACCTTCAGCGCCCCCCAGGTCAGAGCCGCGTTCTCATGAGCTCATGAGTCATGATGTACGGAGGGAATAAGCGGTAGTGAGGAACAGCCAGACTGAGGAGGAAGAAGTTAAAAAGAGGAATGGAGGAAATAGTGGGCAAAAATAGTCAATAAAGGAGGAGAACCACAAAAACAAAACATCCAACAAAGATTAAAGAAAGGACTGTGGTTAAGAATTTCAGAAGTTTCAAAGTTAGCAAGGGGTACCTAACACAGTAATCTGAGGCTGAAACTACAAATGTAGAATCCGAATAATCAGGAATTGTGTTTGAGGATGGCACGATAAATTCCTATATTAACCTTGCCCATAAAATAAAAGCAACATGATAGTATACAAGAATACAGTTTTCATGGACTACAATTGACTGATCAAAATAAACAACCATGAGCCAGACATGGTGGCACACACCTGCAATCCCAGTACTTGGGAGGCTGAGACAGGAGGATTGCAGGTTCAAGGCCAGCCTCCACAGCTTAGCAAGACTCTCAGCAACCTAGCAAGACCATGTTTCGAAACTAAAAATAAGAAGGGATGGGGGTGTAGCTTGGAGATAGAACACCCCTGCGTTCAATCCCCAGTACCAAACGAAAGAAAGAATGAATGAATGAATGAATGAATGCAAAAAGAAAGAACCACAAATTTCAAAAGCATAAGTTTATACAGTGTCAAAAATATTCTTATTTTAACAGAACTAATACCCAGAACATGGCACCAGAAAACAAGGATTTTTCCCAGACATCTTGAGGGACAAGAAAAGATTGTTTTATTCTACATCATATCAATGTTGGGCTTTTCCGAAGCAAGGAGCTGAAGGGTGTAATTTCAAGTATCCTTGCTGTGCTGTGATTGTTTCTAAAAATTCCCTTCTGCTGGGGGAACTGCTCAGCAGGTCTGCCGCACAACTCCTTTCCACCCTCACGATAATCATGACAATTTCACACTCTTGACCTAAGATTCGCTGCTGCTGGGAACCATTTCATTGCTGGCTGTAAATCTCAGCCCTGTGTGTCTTCTCTCCTGATACGTCGTTGGTGCTCTGGTAAATAGATGCACCAGAAACAACTGTGTTTATTCAGTTGAAATAAAAAAAAAAATCCTGGCTTCCTCAAAATTTGCTACTGGTTAGAATTTTGGATCATCTCTGGGCCTTGGTAAGTTACACCATTGTTTTATTGGATGATTAATGTAGAATGAAACCAACGTAATAGAAACAGAAAAGACTAATAACACATACATTTTAGTTTTTGCGATATATGAAATAAGAGAAATTATATAGAGATAGATGCATATGTGTATGTACATTATTTACATAAACATATGAAATGAATTTTTAAAAATTAAACTGATAGAAGTACAAGTGCATGTATATAAAATATAAATGGATAGCCATGTAGGTACACAATGATAGTGTGAATCTTCTTTTTCTCATCCTTATTCTTTCTACCTCTGCTACTTTCAGTCACCTATTACATAATTCAAGGCAGAAATGACTAGCAAAAATAATTTAAGTACGTAAATAAAAACAGACCTTGAGTCAGGGATATGAATTCATATATATATATACATTTATATGAAATAATTACCTATGTATAGTGTGCGTGCATGTGTGTTTGTGTGTGTGTATGTGTTTTACTGGGGATTGAACCGAGGGCCAATCTACCTCTGAGCTATACCCTCAGGTCTTTTATTTTGTTTTGTTTTGAAACAGGGTCTCACTGGGTTGCTGAGAGTCTCATTATGCTGCTGAGGCTGTCCTCAAACCTGCAATCCTCCTCTCTCAGCCTCCCAAGTACTGATATTACAGGAGTGCACCACCATGCCCAGCAATTCTTATATTTTTGAGATATTAGCTATTTTTCCTCAATTAAGCTATTGGATAAAAGTAAGTATATTTACATTTGTACATATTTAAGAAAATACATTTTTATTCTACAATACAAGAAATAGGCTCTTTGCATTTTATCCCTGTGGCCTGGCTTGATCCCCCTATAAGAGGGGAGCTGTTCAAAATATAATAATAATAATAATTGTTATTATTATTATTATTATTATTATTTTGTGGTACTGAAGATTGAACCCAAGGGCAAACTACCTCTAAACTACACCTCTAGCCCTTTTTACTTTTTGTTTTGAAACAGGGTCTTGCTAAGTTGCTGAGGCTGTCCTTAAACCTACAATCCTCCTGTCTCAGCCTTCCATGTACCTGGGATTACAGGCAAGCACCACCACGCTCAGCTAAAAAAAAAAAAATATTTTTAATTGATGCATACTAGTAAGTATTTATGGGTACAATGTGACAATTTGATATATCTATACAATGTGTAATGATCAAATCAGTGTAATTATCATTTCCATCTCCTTCGACATTTGTAATTTCCTTGTACTTGTTATATATTTTATTGTGGCACTTTCTTATAGTTATCTCTGACCCATATTTTTCCATTGCTCTTGAATTCTTTCATATTTCTAATAAATACACAGCACGTGTATTTAGGGATTTCTGCTTCTCAGAGAGCCACTGCGTTTATTTGAGAGGATTCGGCAGGCTGTGAACCATCTTCTGTGTTGTTAAGTGTGGACAAGGACCATAAAGAATGCAAACGTTCTGCAAGCCCAGGGTCTCAGTTCTGCTGAGAAAACAGAGCAAACTTGACATGACAGCTGCCAGTCTTTCAGTTTAGAAAAGGCATGTGTCCTGAAGTTACTAGAAGTTACTAGAAGTAAAACTGAAATACCCCACGACCTCACTGGTCAGGCAAATTCCTAGCACTATGTGGATATTTTAAATATTTATTTAATTTGTAATCTTATTCTGTTTACCAATCTGAAATTGTTTAGCCTTCAGTTTCCTTACAAAATTAACATGTGGGAAGAGTTAATGCTATTTGGCGTTTGGAATCTGATTTAAGTCTCGATGAATAACTTGTTTTGCAAATGCATTTGGATATTTGACAAAATGTGTAAGACTTCTTGGGGGAAAATGATCTATAAGGTCAAATACCATCTCCTTGGAGGAGAAAGTGGTCTTTAATGTGAAATATCATTTTCTATAGGAGTTGTATGAGTGGCGCTCGTGAATTACACGTGCATTGTTCTACTGGTTTAGCAGCTACAGGATGCAGCGTTCCTACTGCCATACTGATAAAATCAGGTGGTGCAGAAATGCACATGGTGGGTGTTACAGATTCTGCACTCCCTCTTTAAATTCTCATAATAAAACTTGAATTTAAAATTTTATAATCTAATACTCTGGATTCCCCAATCCTTTTCTAATTCTTGATCTGTTCTTTAATTTTGAACAATTAAATGGTTTGATTTGGGCACAAGAGTTGTATCCGTACATCCACAATTCTCATTAATGAAGTTTATACCTTGACTCATTCTGTGATTTGTTCATGAAAGGAGAGCTTGTTAAATATTCTTCTTTGCCGGGCGTGGTGGCGCACGCTTGTAATCCCAGTACTTTGGGAGGCGGAGACCGGAGGATCCGGGTTCGCGGCCAGCCTCAGCTCTCTCTCTCTCTCTCTCTCTCTCTCTCTCTCTCTCCCTGTCTCTCTCTCCTTAGTGAGGCCCTTCGCAACTTCGTGAGACCCTGTTTCAAAATAAAGTATAAAAAATAGGGCCGGGGGCGTAGCGCGGAGGTAGAACGCCCCTGCGTTCAATCCCCGGTACCGCAAAAAAAAAAAAAAATATTCTTCTTTGAGGACATTTGAGGAAAATTGATGCTTGGATAAGGTAGACATCCCATCTTAGTGTTAAGGAGTAAGTCCTTGAAGCATTCATATTCCACATAGATTCATGAAACAAAGCAGGTTTTTATTTGAGTAAATTAATTGATCATATTTGCCTAAGAAAATGCAAAGAAGAGGTTTTCCTTTTAAAATTTTTGGCTGTTTATCTAGAAAATTAGTTCTATTGTCTACCATTTCTTAGGTAAACGTGTATTAGTAGGCAAGAACACAAGAATCACAACACCTGGTTCCAATTTTACCATAGCTGTGATACTTCATAAATATTGATTTTGTTGAGCTTATAAAGTGAGATCATCTTGTATTTTTAGAATATTGTGAAATAAGTGCTCCAGAATTTTTTAAGCATTCTTAGACAAAATAACAATACTTGCAGAATATCTAAGGTTACCTATTACTTTAATGATACATACAGTTTTAAGTTTGAATCTCCCTTACCTCTCTGAAATTCTGTCTTAAGGATCAGGCTATATTTATTATGTATAGGTAGATAACAGTCTTCCAAAAATTTTAAGCCACTAGTAATGCCTACATGAAAAATATTCTTAGAAGGTAGGTAGCACTGGTGAAAATTTCTGTTTATTCCCCATGTTAAACAAGCCCAGATAAGTTTAAAGCATCCATAGGAAAAATGAAGCAAAATAAAGCAAAATGCAAAACAAAAACAAAGATGCTTTGGTTAATTAACTTGAAAAACAATATATGCGTTTTCTGCCTCTTTATGGACTCAAGGCATATCTTAAATGCTTTGAGATTACCTAAGTAAAAATATGTTAACTTTGTTTAGCATTTTGCAGACTCATTTATCCATGGAAACTTGTCCTCTTTGCTCAGCATATATATTGTGTCAGATGTTGTATGGAGAAGGAAGCTATTTAGCTTCAAGTATTTGAGAATGGGATTACATCACCTTTTTTTCCTTACTGCTACACTTTGACAGATACTTCCAATATTTTTTCTTTGTAAATCTTTACTTAGTTACAGGCAGTAACATTCAATTTCTAAAAATTACACTAATTTAATCAGAGCAGTAGAAAGAAAAAGCTTTATTGGTGATATGTGAAATTAAATTTTCAAATAATTTTTCTTCTATCATAAAGATGTGCAAATAAATGATATGGAATCCAAATAACACTTCTTTGAGAAGGAGTCAAAATCATAAATCCACTTCCCTGAAAAGATGAAATGGTTACATAAATGAAACATCAGTTTTCTCACATATGTGGAAGCCAAAGAGAAATTGGGAAGCAGAGGGGACTCCAGTTATTAGTGGAGAGACTCTAGTGGAGCGATGGAGGGAGCATAAGAGAAAAGGTGGGGAGTCGGGAAGGACACTTGATGAAGAAAACACTTCAAATCGTGCTACTTGCATATATAAAATTATCAATGCCAATCTAATACACATTCAGGGAAGGAGAGAAAGTGGGGTGGGATCTGCAGGGAAACATACCAATCACTGTGTGTGTGCATTTTCCTATCACTCTGATACATCATTATGATGTATAGATAAAATGCACCAGTGAAGTATATTTAAAAAACATTGTGCATCAAATTTGTGTAGTTCTTACAAATCATGGGCACCCTAACCACCTGTGGTCTAAGATTTTTATGCTTTAATTTTAAATTTTGAAGAAAGCAATTTTGTGTGTGTGTGTGTGTGTGTGTGTCTGGAATATGATGTTCTGCTATCAACACACTATAGGGTTTTCCATTTTCAACAGCTGCCTTTCATTTAAAAAACATCTTGACTACCATGCACGCATAAGTGATTGCCTTGGCAAAAGGATAGTTAATATTTATACTCTCTATCAGACATTTGGAGTACAAATTATAATTAGAAAAGGAATGAAACTATGCATTAGAAAATCCTAAGTTTCTCTGCTGAGTAAATACTATAAGATGTGTCAATAAGGACAAAAATAATATTGCTTAGGGACACTGCACAAAATAGCAGAAAGTTTTCTATGGCTACAGAAAGAAAATCCATTATTTTCTATCCTATGTACATGGCTTCTAAGAAATCTATAAGTGAAAACAAACATCAAAACTTTACTGTGAGTGAATTTGTGTGATGTAAGAATATGAGTACCACATTAGATGGTTTCATCCTTTTCAGATAAAAATATATTTACATTTTGAATTTTCTAAATTGATTAATAATTTTTCTATATTTGCTTAGATAATCACTTCTAAAATATATTAGTCATCATGAAGAAAAAAAATATACAAGGCATCACTCTTGTTCAAGTACCTGGTTATTCAGGAGAGATTCATGTTCCAGAGAGACAATTAGATTTCAGCTACATTTTGTTGATTTTCTAGAAAACTGTTTGTTGAATAATTGTTAAATGTATTAAGAAAGGATTAAAAATCACTTTCCTGGAACTTAGAGAGAACTTAATGTACAAAGAGTAAAAGGACACGGTTTCTATACTTGAGAAAAGCACTGTTGTATAGACAAAGTAAACAAAAATATACTTATGTGTTTTTACATATTTTTGAAGGCATAGAGTATTTTGGAAAAGTATACCTTCATATTCTAAGAACTTGTTTTAGGACGTTTGAAATGTGAATATATAAATACATCTAAAAATTTATAATCATATCAATGATATAAATTTAATACATTATACTAAAAAGTATTATGTATTACATATTATCTACATGTGTTTTCTCTTTTGTAGAGGCATTAAGAAAATTCTTATTCACAAGTTCTAATTCTTGTCATATTCATAAGACATGAAATCCAGAATATTTGCTACATGAAAAACCGATTACTTCCTCCAGATCTTCCATTTTTTCATTCTTTTAAAATTTTCATGTTTCTGGCAATTCTTTATTAATCTGCAGTTTATCGAGTTATCTGTATACTGTCATTATACCCCAGCTGAGGGCTAAGCTTCATGAGGTTAAGGGTGACAGGGAGTTTTGTTTGCTCTGTTCACTACTGGATACCATGCTAGAGGAAATATACTGGGCAGAGATTAGATGCTCAAGGGATGCTTGTTGAAAGAATAAATCACAGTAGTGACAAGTGCATGAAGAACTGCATATGTACAGATAGCAGAATGTGTGTGTGTCTGTGTGTGTGTGTGTGTGTGTGTCTGTGTCTGTGTATGTGTGTATGCGTGTCTGCATCTGTGTGTCTGCCTGTGTAGAGGGAGAGGTTTTGTTTTAGGAGGACGTCCACAGAAACGTAGGCAATATTTTTTTCCATGTGGTGGTGGTATTTCAAATGATATATGAATGTTCTTTCATTTGATTTTTGTTATTATGTGCCATTTTCGCAAAAGGAAATAAAATTTTAAATTTTTAAATTGGGATTTTAAGATATCAGTGCAAACATGTCCTTATCCGAAATGTTTTTTTTTTTTTAATGCCTTTGCTGCTGTTTCTAGTCTCAAGTCAATTACTAGTTCATCAGGAAAGATTGTATAGCATTAACCAGAGAACAAAGTCAAATGTAATCAATTCCTTAACAGTGGAGCATAGCATAAGTTTATTTTAAAGAACAATTATTGAAAATAAGTTACTTATTTGAGACATGAATAATGAAGCACATACATCTCCTCTCTTTATATCCACTATTTGTATATTTAATTTTTTTTTACTTTACTTTTTTTTGTTATGGGGATTGAACCCAGAGGCATTCTACCTCTGAGCTACACCTCCAGTTCCATTTTTAAATTTTTTACTTGGAAACGGGGTCTCACTAAGTTGCAAAGGACCTCATGGGGCTGCTGAGGCTGACCTCAAACCTGCAATCCTCCTGTCTCAGCCTCCCAAGTACTGGGATTACAGGCATACACCACCAAGCCCGGTTTATCTATCTAATTATATGTGTGGCATATCACACTTTAGATTGGAGACAATATGATACGGAAATAAGGTGGGCCAAAGACATGGGCCAAAAACACAGGCTTTGAAATCACACAGGCGCTTTAGAGTTTTGGCAGCATGACTTGGTTTGGGGATCCGAATTAACTGGACTAGATGGGTTAGTCATATTTACTCTTCCATGTCTCTGCCAGAATTGCCTGGTCCTATATGTGAACCCTCCAGACAGTGTCAACAACTGTTCAAATGTTGATTTAAGCCAGGTGCAGTGGTGCATGCCTGTAATCCCAGTACTTGGGAGGCTGAGACAGGAGGATCGCAGGTTTGAGGCAAGCCTCAGCAACTTAGACCCTGTTCCAACATAAAAAATAAAAAAAGGAATGGAGGTGTAGCTCAGAGGTAGAATTCCTCTGGGTTCAATCCCCACTACCAAAAAAATGTTGATTTAACCCCCTGCCCCAGTTAGCATTCCAACATCTCTCCCACAGAGTCTCCATAACAACCATTTTCGTATTCACTCACTTCAAACTCGTTCAAAGCCAGCCATTGTTGACTCGTTTTTAATAGATAAACTGAAGCTGTCAGGATTTTATAGTAACTCGGGCTCATTCGATATAGGTAGTTTGGATGTCTGCATCATAAGCAAGAGCTGTGTGGTGTCTCCTGCTTCCTTGGGGTGTTGGGTGTAATTAGTGGTTTATCCTCTACCTGTTCCAGCACACTTAGCGGAGGCTGCCATCTGTTATCCTGAAAAACACTGTGAGGATCAATCCCTCTGTCTCTTTCGGTTGCTTTATTTATTTTTCTTCTTAGAAATAGGACCAAAAGAGTCAGGCGTGGTGGCACATGCCTATAATCCTGGTACTTGGGAGGCTGAGACAGGTAGATTGCAGGTTCACTGTCTGCCTCAGCAACTTAGTGGGACCCTGTTTCTAAATAAAAATAGGGCTGGGGGTGTAGCTCAGAGACAGAATGTCCCTGGGTTCAAGTCCCAGTACCACAAAAGAAAGAAGGGAAGGAAGGAAGGAAGGAAGGAAGGAAGGAAGGAAGGAAGGAAGGAAAAATGTGTCCCCTAAAATCTGCATAATTGTATTTTAACTTGTGCAAATAATCATAAATTAAAACAACTATAGAGAAAATGACATTAAGTCTAAATAGACAGTTTGAAGCAAACACTGGTGTATGTACCACCAGGTAGAGAGAACATTGCTAACAGCCAGAAAGAACCCACATGTCCCTTCCCGTTCATTCCACTACCTCCAGCTAAATTAGCCACGATGCTGATTATGATGAAAGCCACTTTCCTGCTACAAGGTATGCTTACCCACTAAATATTCATCTTTGACCAGTATATAGATAGATAGATAGATAGATAGATAGATAGATATAGTAGCTTGGTTTTGCCAATTTGGAGAATTTATATAAAGGAACCCAGAATTGTGCATTCTGTTTTACCTGGATTCTTTTATTCAGCATAATGATTTTGAGATTTATCTGTGTAGCTCATATATATGCAGTTCATATATTTTTCAATGCTTCCTCGTGTTCATTTGTATACACAAATCACAAGGTATGAGTTTGAGACCTTTATGAGTGGTGCTACTATGAACATTCTTGTACAGGCACATATTTTTCTGTTGGAGGTATAAGCAAGAGTGGAATTGCTAGGTTCTGCGTGGATTCATAGTAGAATTGTGAGATTCTAGATAGCTCTGTGTCTTCCAGAGCTCAGGCTCCCTCCAGCACAATGGAAAACCCATTGCTGCACGTCCTAGTCAACACTTGCTACTGGCAGCGGTTCTATTTATTCTCTCATTTTGGTGAGAACAAAATGATGTCTCATTGTACTTTCACTTCAAATTTTCCTGAATGTGATGAGACTGAGCCCGTTCATGAGTTTATCGGGCAGGTGCACAGCTCTTTTTATTGGGGGGGGGTACTAGGGATTGAGCCCAGGGCCATTCTACCTCCAAACTATACCCCTAGTCCTTCTTAGTTTTTGTTTTGAAACAGAGTATCACCAAGTTGCTAAGGCTGGCCTTGAACCTGAGACCCTCCTGTCTCAGCCTCCCAAGTACTAGGATTACAAGCATGCGCCACCTCACCCAGCTCACAGCTCCTTTTTATAAATGCCTGCTCCAGTATCTTGTCCTTTTTGAAGCCAGCTTTTCTGTCTTTTCCTTTTTTCTTTCGTAGAGTTCTTTCATGTTCTGGATATGTGCCAGTTGATGATCCATACGTAGAGCAAATATCTTCTAATCCATGGCTTGATTTTTAATTCTCAGACTATTCTTTCCTGATATAGAAATTAAATTCTTACTCATTTCACTACTCCTTTTCTCTTCTAATTATATTTTGAGTCCCATTTTTCCTTAAATTGGGGTCACTCACCTACTAAATAATACTATATTTTTTCTAAAGGCTTTAATTATTGGGCCTTTTGTGTTCATGTCAAGAATCCACCTGATTCTTAAGACTGAAGATGTAAGATGTCATGAGCCAACCCTGTTCCACTTCAGTTTTCTTCCTGACACCACATAGAGACACCCGCTCTGGTAATTCTCTCCAACCGGAACCCTCTTTCCCAGATGTTTGCATCACATCGTCCCCTTTGAGGACGCGCGTCTCCTACCTTACCTGGCATCTCCTTCCCCATCCTTGTGTTGTAACTCTGCTCAGCACTTGGCACCCTTGGGAATGCTGCTCACAGACGCACTTACTCATCTGCTGTCACCTGCCCATGGGACTGAAAGTTCCACAAGACAGGCATTTTTTTTCCATAAAGGAAGAAGCTTGTTTATTCCTCTTATTATTGATTTTTACTACTGTGTTTATAGAACCTAGAACTCACAAATACTTTTTGAATGAATGAATGAGAGGGATTCTGTTATGATTTATTTATATATGCATATAAATAAATATATATAAATAAATATAAATATATATATAAATATATATATAAATAAATACAAATATATAGAAATATATAAAATATATGTAAAAATATATAAACACATATATATATCAGCAATTAAGTATAAGCCAACACTGAAAGCTACTAAAATTCATTTATGTATTGAAAAGACAGCTATGACTAAATTTAGTGGATTAAACTCAATCCTGTGTGTTGGCTAATTTTTGCAAAAAAAAAAAAGATGTCTTTTAATAGGTACCATGTATAATTTGTCACAGGACAAAGACCCAGGACTAGGTAGTTTAAATTACTCATTGCATAACTCTGCAATAACTACTCTTAGGTGAGTTTTATTTATTTATTTATGATATATTCATGTGATACATAGTTAGGAATAAATAACTGAATTCTACTCCCCAAGACATCATTTATAAACTATCTCGCTTTCAGGGGAGAATAAATATAGAAGCAACGCAGATGTGCCACTTTCTTCTATATCTATTCAAAACCTTTACAGACAAAGTTTCTATCAACCCCTTTGGTACAATGGACTCTCAGTTTCGACAATTCCTATGATCAGAAATTCTTCTAAGTTTCTAACCAAAATCCTATTTGAAGTCCAAGGTTCATTGGGTCAACAGCTCGTGATGGAACAGGCCCATCAAATCCAACTTTTGAGTAAGCTTGTGAATGAGTCCCCGCTAAATAACGTGATTACAGCTATGAACTAAAGCCAAGAAATCTGCCATCTACTTCTCAGTGAGTCTTAAATGGGAAAAAGATGCCCTTTTGTGTAAAATCACCTTGGAAAGGAGAAAGCACTAAGGGAAGGAGATTGCCATTTTGTAAAAGGGTTTCCATCAGATGGAAGGGGATTAAGAGAGTATTTAATTATGGCGTGCCGGCTGGCAGGCTAATGCAGTAGAAAACTGAGAGTGTGGACCAGCTGAGGATCCTGGGGATTTCTAGAGTCCTGGCAGCTACATGGAATTTTCTACAAGGAGAATCTGAGGGGTGCCCAGGAGCTAGTTTGGTTTGATTTTTGGAGTCTTGGCAGCTGCATAGGATTTTCTTTTTTTAAAAAATACTTTTATTGGTACATTAAAGTCTCACATCATAATGTAGTTCATAGTGATAGTGACATACATGCACACAGCACTTGGTGAGCTTTCCCCCTCCCCCTCCCCACTTCCCCTTCCCCATACAAGATATTGAGATTGGCATTGGTATTCTCACACATGAATATAATGTCAATGGAAGTATTTCCTTCATTAATTCTCCTTCTTTCCCCCACTCTCCCACTCTCCCCTAGACCACTTGCCTTGTTCCACTGTTTCTCCTCCATTATCTAAAGTCCGTCTTGTATCCTGATTATTCCCTAGCTTCCACATATGAAAAAAAAATATGTGACCCTTCAGTGCTGTGACTAATATAACAACATAATGTTCTTCAGGTCCATCCATTTTCCTGCAAATGACATAATTTTGTTCTTCTTTATTGCTTAGTGGAATTCCATTGTGTGTATATCCCACAATTTTGTAATTCATTCATCTGTTGATGGACACCAGGTTGGTTACATAATTTGATTTTTTTTTAATTGTGCTGTTATATACATGGATCTGCATGTGTTACTATGATATTCTGATTGCAATCCCCTTGGAAAGATACCCAGGAAAGATATGATCCAGGTATATCTGGATCATATAGTGAATCCATTCCAATTTTTCCTAGAAATCTCTACACTCATCTCCATAGTGCTGAACAAAGTTGCAGTCCCACCAACAGTGTAGAAGAGTTCTTATTTCCCCACATCCTCACTAGCATTTATTGCTGTTTGACTTCTTCATGATTGTCATTCTAAGTGGGGTTAGATGGAATCTCAATGTAGTTTTGATTTGCATCTCCCTAATTGCTAAAGATGTTGAACATTTCCTGAGGGGCATCTAGGAGCCAGTTTGATATTTAAGAGAGGGCTCTGAATGAGATAGTTGCAGCACCCAGAAACTGGGAGGAGCATGCAGGAATGTCATTTACTAAGGGCCAAACACTGGGGAAAGAGAACCTTCTTGAAAGCAAGGAGTTCTGTGGCTAATGAGCCAAATGGTCTCTGTGACTTCAGCTGCCTTTGAGGAGCCAAGACGTGTCTGAAGAGAGCAGTGCATCTTCTCCCACACACCACAGCGAAGCTCATTCCTTACTTGATGTCCTAGTCTCCTGGGACACAAATAAAAATAAAGTACCTAATTCCACTCATGAGATTTTTCTTTTCACACACTCAAAGGTTTTGTATCTTTCATTTACAAGCAAAATAAAACTGAGTCCTTTATAATATTTTGTTTTTCCTCCTGGGAGTGATTTCCTGGTCTTGGGCAGTTATTTTTGCTGCCCATCTCTGGAATTTCTCCAGCATGCTCAGAGAAGACGTCAGTTCTAGGGCCTGAAGCAGATCATGGTACACTAAGAGGAGCTGGTTTGATGAAAAGGGACCAAGGGGTCATCTCCTCATGCTTCAGCCCATTGTATACTCCTGGTGTGGAGGTGGACTTAGTACCCTGACTCATGGTTAATTTGATTTTCCATTGACACTGAATGGCACTGGAAAATTCTCCCTACCAAGACCCTTTTTATTATTTTTCTCTTATTTAAAAGCAAAAACATTTTGAAAAATTGTGTCCAAAAGGGGGGGGAATCGATTCTTTTGCTACTCTAAGTTTAGAAATTCAACTAGAGATCACACAATATAACTAGTTCATAGCCATGATGAATTCATATTATTTCCCCAGTAAGTTATATTTTAATCACTTTTTCATGAGATTTTTATTAAACTTTTGAAATAGCAAAAATAATTTGAGGCAAACAGAAATTTAAGAGCATTGCAATGTTCAAGGTCATGAAAAAACAAAGAAAAACTAAGAAACTGTTACAGATCAGAGGAGACAAAGAAAATAGGACAAGTAAAGGCAACTTAGAATCCTGGATTGGGGCCTGAAACGGCTCGGGGTGGGAAAGCAACTGCTGAATAGAATTTGCAGTTTAGTTAGTTTTGTTACTATTTACATTGGTATATCCAATTGAAGAATTTACCACGATCATAGAGGTTATTAATATTTGGGAAAGCTGGGTAAAGTATGTGGGAACTTGGTGCAACAATTTTTAACCTGTTCGTACACCAACAATTATTTAAAAATATAAATAAATAACTTACGTGTCTCAACTTGGTATGTTTATTACATCAAGTTTATCTACCAGTGTATTATATTACATAAACTCTTTAAAGTCAGTCTTAACATATATGCGGCCGCATCTGTTAATGTAATAGCGAAGAGATAAGAATCTATAAAAATACCAAATCTAAGCCAAGCGTGGTGGTGCTTGTCTGTAATCCCAGTATTTGTGAGGCGGAGATAGGAGAATAGCAGTTTCAAGACCAGCCTCAGCAACGTAGCGAGACTCTCAGCAAATTAGTAAGACCCTGTTTCAAAATAAAAAAATA
Organism: Glis glis; assembly: GCA_004027185.1. Classification (NCBI taxonomy): domain Eukaryota; kingdom Metazoa; phylum Chordata; class Mammalia; order Rodentia; family Gliridae; genus Glis; species Glis glis. Next base: position 107,608 of record PVJS01000768.1, read on the forward strand.
AGATAGGGCTGTGGATGTAGCTCAGAGGTAGAACTCCTCTGGGTTCAATCCCTAGTACCAAAAAATTAAAAATAACAAATTTATTTTTCCTTATTTGTTATCAAGTTTATTCTACAATACTGAATGTCTGAGTGGGGATACGTATGCTTTCTGGTTCATGTTTAGGTCACTCCTTAGTAGAATATAACCATAGTATCACTATGAGTCCAGCTACCATGTACAATTACAATGCATCAATATAAAATACCTTAGTAACAAAGGGCAGGGCCTTGCAGTCAGTGTGTGAGTTGCGTGTGTTTACACGAGCATTATAAGGCTTCGTTTGACCTCATGAAGTTTCCCAAACTATGAGTAACAAAATCACAAGGGGTACAGGGAAAAGCATTTCTCTGAAGGAAAGGAAAAAAACAATTTTGCCAGCAGTTTACTCTAACATAGCTTTTTTTCCTACACGAAGGCCCTAAATACATTACGTGAATAACTAGGAAAGATTAATATTTATACTCTATATACATCCCACTTTGCAAATAATATTCTGATTTGTCTCCTTCTGATCGCTTAATTTTCTGCTCACAATCATGGAAGTGTTTTCCACATCCACACTATTGCTATGAACACAACCACCACCATCAGTACTCTCCTATCATTGATAATATGTGTGTGCTGTGCACGTGCGCGTGTGTGCGTACCTTACTTAATCAGCTCAGGCTACCATAACAAACTACCATACATCGAGTGACTTGAACCAGGCTTGCGGACAACTGCCTTCTCATTGTGTGCTCACACCCTCATCTTTGTGAGCAAGAAGAGAGAAAGAGGAAGCAAACTAACTGGTGCTTTTCTCAACAGAGCACTCATACCACTACCAAGGCCCAAGCTTCATAGCTCCATCTGACCCTATTCATCTTCTGCAGTCCCCATCTCCCTCCACCATATCACCGGGAATTAAGCCTTCGGCATATGAATTTTGGGAACATAGCTCATTATCCAAAACCCAAGTGTTTCAAATCAGAGTGTAGACAGATTTTCAGTACACATGCCAGATGCTTTCTGCCAGCGCTCTCTGGTTATCCTAAAAGAGCAACTTCATGAGGCAGATTGACCTTAATTTATAGATGAGGAACTTAAGTTTTAGAGAAGTTAAAATAACTTCTATGAAGTAAGACATTGAGTCAGTAGAAGAACCTGCACTGAAAATTGAGTTATTCTGGTTCTTGGACAATGTAACACAGTACTCTCAAGTCTAATAGAGAAGCTCTACTTACATTACAGACCGGGTGAAGTGATTTATCCTGTGTATGATTTCTTCACGCTATATTGTGAAGAGAGTAATTTTAGGGAGAGAGTAAAGTTGATGCATTTTTCCTTTCTTTTCCAGCTGTGTGTTGGTAAATATAGATATGAATAGCTATATTACTTAACAATATTATATATGTTATATAAAATACCAGCAAAAAATATTTGTAGTCAACAGAATACTGAAACAGTGTCTACTGATATTAATGTATAATATAATTCTCCTAATTATGGGAATAATTTGAAACCTTTAAGATATTTTGGTACAGTCCAATTTTTAGAATATAGCATGTGTATACATGCATAATAGTTGTGGATGTGCTGAGCATGCCTAGTGCTAAGAGCATTTTGATTGTTTGGCATGATACTACCCTGTTTAGTTAGTGATTTCTCTGTTTGCACAATGGAATTGGCTTAATATACCTAATTTCTTTTTACTTCCAAAATAATCCTATGATCCAGTCATTATTTTTCCCAAGTTAATTAAAGGGCACATATTCAGAGAGCTAAATGGCTTGCCCAAAATACATGATCCTAACAAGGGGCTTAGCTGGAAATCTAAGTCCAGCTTTTTAGTCCCACAGTCCACGTTTGGGAGATCATTAATGTATTTTCTGTTTGTCTTTTAACCTTCTTATATAGTGCTCTAATTTTTCTGGATACAGAGCATTTTCATCTGAATATTCTGGGTCTGAATACTTGTTAGAGTTGTGTCTCATTAGGAATAAAAGTTTTGCTGTGGATGGCTTTGTCATGTGCAGCAAACTGTACCTACTCTATGAGAATAAAAGGGGCCTGAGAAATAAGCAGACCCTTGTGAAGAACCTTCTGTGCAGTAGAAGGTGTGTCCATCTCGTTAAAATTTGCCTTTTTCCCATTGAGGCACTCTTCTTTATTAGCTGGATACTGAATAATCTAAGGCTGTGCAACTAGTAAGCAGTATAGTCATGATATAAACCCGTGTCTGTCTTATTTCAAAACATTATTTTTTTTTTTTTTTTGCGGTACCGGGGATTGAACACAGAGGTGTTCTACCTCCTCGCTACGCCCCCAGCCCTATTTTTTATGCTTTATTTTGAAACCGGGTCTCACGAAGTTGCGGAGGGCCTCACTAAGGAGAGAGAGAGAGAGTGAGAGAGAGAGAGAGAGAGACAGGGAGAGAGAGAGAGAGCTGAGGCTGCCTGCGAACCCAGATCCTCTGGTCTCAGCCTCCCAAAGTACTGGGATTACAAGTGTGCACCACCACGCCCGGCCTCAAAACATTATTAATCTTCCACTTCACCAAACTGTCTTTTCTAAAAGTTCATGTTTTCTAAACTGTGGCCACTTAAAATATAAATATTTTAATATAAAAATCAAAATTATACAATATTAAAGAAACCTATCTAGAATTGAGTTCATTGAAGCTAAACAAACCATATACTGATATCAGATTCTAATCATAGTTGGTATGTTTTTAATGTTGTTTCACTTTTGAGGTGAGAGTTATTATGGGCCAGAGATAAAGAACTACAACACGATGTGCTAACACAAGTGTGCAAAAGACCGTCGGGATCTCTGAGGGGATAATGCAGCTCCTAATTTCTGTGTGCATAGTTAGAAGTCATTTGAGAGGAAAGGCACATCAATAACCAGGGAGAGATGGACATACATGTTAATGAGCATGAGGCACTCAGGGCTGTGTAGGATGTGCTATTTGAGGACACTGGAGATCACAGGAAGACAGACAGCAAGAGGATTCTAAGTCTCTCTGCCCTGTTATTCTGTTTATTTTGCTTTCATATTGAGAGGGTGTATGTGTATACATTCTACCTCCAAGATACATCCCTGGCGCTTTTTAATTTTTGTTTGAAACAGGGTCTTGCTAGTTTTCTGGGAGTCTAAGTTATTGAGGCTGGCCTTGAACCTGTGATCCTCTTGTCTCAGCCTCCCAAGGACTGGGATTAGAGGTGTTCATCACCATGCCTGGCTATGAGAGGTCTTTATGTGATAGTTCTGAGTGCCTATTAACACAAGAAATACTGTGTTTTAGTGACTAAAACACAATGAGAAAAAAAATTCAAAAACTTCTGAAAAATTATATTATCTGTCTTTAGAAGAAAGCATTTGTAAAATGCTTTTTGTAAAAAGAAACTTTGTACTTTAAATAAAGACATAGAAGATAAATATAACGACCTAAGTTTCTGAAAATTTCTTTTATTAACTTCCTCATGTCTGTGGAGAGATTATACTGCAACAAAATTATAACAAATTTTGAAATTTAGAAGTTGTGGTCAATTTGCAACCCAAGACCTGTTTAATTACTGGAAAGAGTTGTTTTACTACTTCATCTTCAAATATAGCTGTGGAGGGCATGTGATATTGTGGGAATCAGGTGACATAATTCAAACATCCAATATTTATTAATTCTATAATTCCAATAAGGGAAAAGTCCAGAAATAATGGTTTCTATTTGTGTAATCAGTAGTCTTTTTTAAGCAAAACTTAAGGGTCTGACAGATGTATGTTATAATCTTGACATTGTCTCTACCTTTATCTTAAAGTAAAAGTACCTATTTTATCCGGTAGTCGTGAGGATTATATGTTTGTGTAAATTTTGAAATTTATTGCACATAATAAGTACTTAATAAATACTAGTTGCTATAGAAGTATAAGAAAGAGATGTGCCCATTATAAAAACATATTTCTTGCTGTTTCTAAATTAACATATATGCATGTATTGAAAACCCTAAAATGCTACAGGTTAAGTCAATTTTATATGCAATGTTTTTTCAAACATAGAAAATTGAGCAGTACATAAGTGCTTCACTTAAACTTATTAAATTGCTACTGCACCTGCATGAGAAATGGAGAATCATCTGTCATTGAGGTTGGTAGGAATGAATACTGTATGTGGTATTACACACTGGTGACTTATTTACACATTGAAGACTATTGAAACCAACACATCAAAAACCTCATAAGACAATCCTTTACAAAAAAAAATCTTTTTACATAAAATAATATAGTTTTGAAATTCTGCTCTAGTTTTAATTAGAAACATACTTATCCTTCAAAGACAAAGTTATGCTCTAAAGTAAGTATGGTTTTAAACATTGATTCCCAATGGATTAATTGAATAAATGAAACTCCTGATACCAGTAAACTCAGGTGAAAAGACGGATAATGGGATTCCTTTATTTACTTTTCAGATTTTCAGACGATGCTGGTTGGTTTTCAAGAAGGCTTCTAGCAAAGGACCCAGAAGGTTAGAGAAATTTCCAGATGAAAAGGCAGCTTATTTCAGAAACTTTCATAAGGTAAGCCACAGTCCCAGGCATCCCTGGGGAATAGCTGGACCCTTGACAACTCATGGAGACATTTCTTTGATAGATGAAATCTGCAGAGGCAAAGATTCACGGCCGAGATAAAATGCCCCTGTTCTGATAAAATGCAAAAGTTATTTTTCTTCTTTATTTTAATCATCTGCTGTAAATGCCAGTGGTACCTCTGCAGAATGAAAGACTCATTTTTATGGCTACTTTGCAAAATGAGATGACTCATAACTCCACCAGATCATTTTCTAAGGTGCTGAGTAGACATTTTCCCCTCTGTTCAGGTTAACTGTGCATTTGTTACTTTGATTTAAACTCTGGGCAATATTTAGGAGATAAAACTTTTGAGGCTGGTGTTGGCAGTGCTAATGATATTGTTAATGTGCATGGCATTTGCTGTCTAGTCTGCTCCTTCACAGGAAGTGATCCTAAAATATTCCAATATGTACAGATGTGGCTTTGAGTTGAGGAATGAATTAGCAAGTCCCCAGGAATGAAAAGAATATAAAACCGAACCTTCTAGTAATGATTGAATGTTGGCTAAGTTATCTTTGGTTATCACATCAAAACGCAGTTAAGTATTTTGCAGTAATACAGAGGACTCATGATTGGCACGTAGAATAGGATAGTATTGTCCACTGGTAGGCATTACTGTAAAATAAACAGTATTGCTTGAGTAAGCTCAGTAAAGATCTCATTCCTCATTACTGGCAATATAGCATAAGTTACTCTGGGTGATGTAATAAATTTTTACTTTAAGTGCTATACAGTTCTAATTTTTCCTTCATTAACAAGAGATCATTTGATAGTAATACACTAAACAATCTTATTATACAAATCACTAAAAATCATGTATATTTTATCTGGTCCTGATAAGAAAGCTTAAAATGTGAGTTACCACAATCTATTAATATAGATTTACTGCCAAAGAATAGAAGTTCATGTTTGTACCCAACCATCTTTTATCTGAAAAATCAACACACTCTAGTATTCTAACCACCTATCAGGGTTGGTAATGTGGATACAAATAGCTATGGGGTGTCTCTATGCCAGGTACTCAGAAGCTTTTCTATATGCTAACCATAAACCCACTGAAAAAGAAATCCAGAAAACATTTCCACTCATGATATCCCCCAAAACAATAAAATACTTGGGAATAAACCTAACCAAGGAGGTAAAAGACCTCTACAAGGAAAACTATAAAACATTGAAAAAAGAAATTGAAGAAGATCTTAGAAGATGAAAAGATCTCCCATGCTCTTGGATAGGCAGAATAAATATCATCAAAATGACACTTCTTCCAAAAGTGATCTACAGATTTAATGCAATACCTATTCAATTAACAAGGTCATTCTTCACAGACCTAGAACAATCTGTCCTTACATTCATTTGGAACAACAAAAAACCCAGAATAGCCGACGTATTTCTCAACAACAATAACCATGCAGGAGGCATCATAATACCTGACTTCAAATTATACTACAAAGCCATAGTAATAAAAACAGCATGGTATTGGCACAAAAGCAGACACATAGACTAATGGTGAAGAATAGAAGACTCCAAAACAAATCCACACACCTACAGCCAATTGATTTATGACAAAGGCACTAAAACCATCCACTGGAAAAAAGATAGCCACTTCAACAAATGGTGTTGGCAAAACTGGCTAGCCATATGCAGAAAAATAGAAATAAACCCCACTTTCTCATCTTGTACAAGAGTCAATTCAAGATGGATCAAAGACCTGAAAATTAGACCAGAGACCTTGCAGCTACTTGAAGAGGGCATAGGTCCAACACTTCAACACATAGGCACAGGTAAAGACTTCCTCAACAAGACCCCAAAGGCACAGAAAATTAAAATGAGGATCAATATGTGGGATTGCATTAAACTGAAGAGCTTCTGTGCAGCAAAGAAATAATCAAGAACCTTAACAGAGAGCCGACAGAATGGGAGATTTTTGCCAGCTACTCCTCTGATAGAGGTCTAACATCTAGAATATACAGAGAAGTCAAAAAACTCACCCCTAAAAAAACAAATAACCCAACAAAAAATGGGCACATGAACTAAATAGGTACTTCACAAAAGAAGAAATACAAATGGCCAATAAATATATGAAAAAATGTTCAACATCATTAGCAATTAGAGAGATGCAAATCAAAACTACCCTGAGATTTCACCTAACCCCAATTAGAATGACAATCATTAAAAACACCACCAACAACAAATGCTGGCGAGGATGTGGAAAAGTAGGGACTCTAATTCACTGTTGGTAGGATTGCAAACTAGTGCAACCACTTTGGAAAACAGTGTGGAGGATCCTCAGAAGAATGGGAATGAACCTACCATATGACCCAGCAATACCACTTCTAGGCATCTACCCGAAAGAACTGAAACCAAACTACCAGACTAATGCATGCATATCTATGTTTGTAGCTGCACAATTCACAATTGCCAAACTTTGGAACCAGCCAAGGTGTCCATCAACATATGAATGGGTTATAAAACTATAGGATATGTACACAATGGAATTTTATGCAGCCATCACGTAGAATAAAATTACATCATTTGCAGGGAAATAGAGAGAACTGGAGAACATTATGCTAAGTGAGATTAGTCAGCCACAAAGAGTGAAAAGTTGGATGTTCTCCCTAAAATGTGGAAGCTAGGGAGAATGGGACTTAGAAGGGAACCCCAGACAGAGAAGGAGAAAACTTTAGATGAGCAAAGAAGGCAACCTAACTGAGGGAGATGGGAGGGGGGAAAGAGGGAAATACACTAATGCACACAATGTATATACACAAATTTATCAGAGTCAATCACTATGCTGAGCACAGAAAGAAGAGAAGGGGGAGGGAATAGGGTGGGATTTGAGGGAGGGCTAAATAAGCGATATGTGCACGCATGCTTCTGCTACCCTGACACTTATCAAAATGTATGATTACAATACTCCAATAAATGAATAAAAAACAAATTAACACCCATTAATTTTAATGTTTATTTTAGTATGTATAAGAATTAAAGCAGCAAACAATAAGAAAATATAACACATTATTTTTTAAAAAAAAGATACATGAGAGACAATCATTGCCATGAAAAAACTTAAATGCTAGTGGAAAGGACACAATGCACAGATAATTCAACAAGACAAGTACACCGAGGGAAGTACACATAATTTGCTGTAGAAAGAGTATTTTGAGTAATTTAGAATTCAGGTAAAACTTAGCAAAGATGATATTTGAATGTCAGAACTGGTGGTGATGATGTGTTTGCAGGATGAAACAACAATAAAATAGTAAACCTTTTTCCAATCACATAAAAATTACATTAAGTGCTAATAGAGTAGACATTGAAATTACAAAGGAAAAACTATTAGAATAGAAATAAGACCCAACAATAGGCTGTACACATTAAATAAACAATAATTTGAATGTAAATGAGTGAAAAAGACAGTTAAAATGGTCATTGTTGTAAAGTTCGAATAGACGTATTAAATCAGATAAAATATATTCTAGACTGAGTATTATCAGAAATAAACAGGTAGTTGTTAGACTTCTTAATGCTTGCCATTCTAATTGGGGTCAGATGAAATCTTAGAGTAGTTTTGATTTGCATCTCCCTGATTGCTAATGATATTGAACATTTTTTCATGTACCTATTGGCCATTTGTATCTCTTCTTTCGTGAAGTGTCTATTCATTTCAGTTGCCCACTTCTTGATCGGGTTGTTTGTTTTCTTAGTG
>PVJS01000769.1:0-70806 GCA_004027185.1 Glis glis
CCTCCTCCTCCTCCTCCTCTTCTTTTTCTTCTTCTCCTTGGTGCTGGGGATGGAACCCAGGGCCACATACATGCTAGACAAGTGCTGTACCACTGAGCTATATCCCCAGCCCTCGGTTCCCAACTCTTGCTTTAAGGTTCTCTCTGCTCTGCAGCCCACCTCTATGGTAGGAGAACAGCCTGGCCCAGGGCCAGTGCAGGACGTGAAGAGAGACCAGACTCCCAATTGGTTTAAATCACAGTCTGCTCAGGACTGCCCATGATGAGCACCCCAAGTTCCCCCTCCTATCTTTCTTCTTTCCAATTATATTTCTCACTCTTTACCCCCAGCCTGCCTGCCCCTCTCCTTAATTATCTCATCCTGAAGTGAACACACTCCAGGATGTCCTTGGAGCTAGAGCCACGTTAGAAAAAGCCAAAGGATAGCTTTGAAATATTTTATTCATTACCCATCCATCTTAATACAGATAATAGTCCAGCTGCAAAAATAAATAGTTGAATTCTCAGAGTCCTCCCCATACACCCACAGCAGCATTATAAAATACAGATTCTTATAGCCAATGGCGTTCTTTTAAATCTCTTCACTTTTTATTTTATTTGTTATTTTTTGGTAGTTTAATAGACCAAGCCAGGCGTGATGGCACACACCTGTGATCCCAGTATTTGGGAGGCTGAGACAGGAGGATTGCAGGTTTGAGGACAGCCTCAATGTAACTAGACTCTCAGCAACCTAGTGAGACTGTTTTAAAACAAAAAACTAAAAAAAGGGTTGGGGGTGTAGCTTGGAGATAGAATGCCCCTGGGTTCAATCTCCAGTACCACACACACAAAAAAAAAAAAACAAAAAACAAAATAAAAGACCAAATTGCCACATGGATTTGCCTCTTTGGGTTTTTCCATATTGTTCTCTAAATAACAAGGTTTATTATCAAGACTGAACGTGCAGGAAGGCCTAGCCCCAAATTGTTCCCTGAAAGACCTACTGAACTCACTTTCTGGTCTTCTCCTACTCCTTATGGCCTTGGACACAGAGACATAGGAATGCTGTGGCTGTTGTTGTTAGCCAAGGGTGTTTGGGATGGGGTTTTATGGGATAATCTAGGTTTTACTATTTAAAAAGCTATACCTAGGCATGCGTTTTTTAAATTTTTACCAAAATTATCAATGGTCAGCACTGCATAAAATTCAGCATTGTGTAAAAGTCTGTGGCTGAGCAGACTTTTTTGATTAATGAACAATAACTGTCTCTTCTCCTCTGTAATAATACTCTCACGGCTTATATCATGGCTTGCAATTAAATGTATTTGTTTTCTATTTAACTGCCTCACACCCCCACAGATCAGACTCCAAGCTCCCTGAGGGTAGAAAGGGATCTTTTCACTTTTGCATACCACTGTTTCCCAGCACAGTGCCTGGCAAGTAAAAGTCAACACTCAGCCAATATTATAACGAGAACAGTCACCGGGAATATAATAGGAGCCAGTGTAGCGTGCACTTTGGTAAAAGGCTATATCTAAGTTGGACCAAGCCCCAAAGCATCAGAAGCAGCCAAAGGACCCTGGGATAACCTGTTAATGGCCCTGACCCACTAAATGACTTAGTGTCATGGGTTGGCATAGTGACCTGGAGGTGTTCACTGTGGTGTCATAGAAACCAAGCAGGATTTGGCTCCAGCCTGTCGCTCAGCGGCTGTATGCCTATGGGCAAATCATCTAAATTCTCTAAATCCCAGTTTCTTTTTCTATAACTTGGGGGTTATAAGGCATGTTAGAACAGTTCTGAGGGTTAGATGAGATTTATGGATAATAAATTTTAAAAGCTTAATTATCTTCATCATTGAGAATGACTTTGTTTGGCCTCATGTGTCTTTCGTTGGAAATGCAGCCATTTTTGGAGTTGATATAGCCAATTGGCACCCTGCTAGAAAAGACATCTCTGATGTTGAGCTGAGGACAGAAAGTCTGGATTTGTGATTTTTCAGCTGAAAGCGCTGGCACCCTTGCAGGCATGTTCTCCAGCCTCCTCTGTCCAAGGCTTTGTTAATAAGCCTCTGGTTTCAGACCAGAGTGGCAAGGGCATAAACATGGACAGCAGATTGGATACTCTTCCTGATGAATGGAGCCTTTTGTTTAGAGATTAAGGAGAGTGTGTGTGTTCTCATGTGGGCCTTCACTGTGGGCTCCAGACAATCTCAAGAATTAAACAACTAGAGGTAGCAGAAACTGCAACTCTACAAGTAAATCATTTGAAGTGGAAATGTAGCTCTTTCTGTTTTTATAAGATTGGAGGGTAGTATCACCTCCTGCTGGAAAAGTAGGAAGGGATGCACAATCTATATAAATGCAAGTAAAGTGGTTCAGGACCACGTGGAAGCAGAGACTCTGCAGAAGAACAATAAGAGAGGCCTTGCTTAACCACATCTCCTCATTCCCAGAAAAGTGTGATAGAAATGGAGAAAAAAGGCTGGAGGTGCTGAGGCATGTGCTATGTCTCCAAAGGTGTCAACACCCGCTAGGATCAGTTGTTACTAAAGGGTCTGGGGGTTCTCCAGGCAGTAGGCTTTCTTTTCCATTCACCTCCCCCCAACCCTGTATCTGATACTGGGCCACAAACATGGTATCCATCTTACCGGCTCCTCCCTCCCTTTGACTGCAGCACCTGGCGTCCCTCCTTCTGATGGATGACTGACTTCCTCTCATCTTTCATCTTCCTGTAAATGTCCCTTCCTAGGAATGGCTCTTCCTGGCCAGCTATTTAGAGTGAGTGTTTCCGGTGACTCTGTTCACAGCACCCTGTTTATTTCTATCATCACTTTCACCTCAAGTCCATAATGGTTTAACTTGCTCATCTCTTCTATGTAAATAGCTCCAGCAGGGCTTGGCCATTTTCTTTTACTTTATATTCCAGTCTTGTGTCTGGTGCAGGTTCAGCAGACAGTTTTTCTACCCCAAAGCAACGTAGGTTTTGTTGAAACTTGTGAGCTCGCTAGCATTAACTCCTGTACTCTGAAAGCTTTGCTGAGAACCCTGGAGTATTTTCCCCTTCCACTGTCTACTGTAGATCACACCCAATAAAATTCCACGCCAGGCAATACAATGTGTCTCACATGCAAAGATCTTCATCTAACACCTTATCTTCCTTCTTGTTCAATCTTCTGGGAGGACTTTCCTCCCTCCCTCTCTTCTTCCCTTCCCTTCTCTACTTGTTCTGTTACTAGCATCCATAAGAAAGTGACCCTAGTGAGTGTAGGATTGGTTCTCAAATTAAGGAAAGAAAAAGCCATAGTATAAAACTAAATCTTGTATCAACTCAATGCCTTAAAACTCAGAAGCAGCTGCCTTACACCTGGGGTTTCTGGACAGGCTTCACAGGGTCGGTGAATCCCCTGAAATGATGTGTAAAATATTGTTTTCATACCTTATTTCCTATGGGGAAATAGACCCAAGTTTCTATCAGGTTCTCAAGTGAGTATGTGACCAAATGAAATAGGAAGAACCTTTGAGTCCTTGGAAACATCAAGTCCCCAGTAGACTGCATGGAAGGTCATTTCCACTCTGTTCTCAGTTGGTTCAGGACCTCATCAACAGCACTCTAGGCACTGGGAGGATGTGACTCAGAACCAAAGCAAACAGCACTGCTGTCCTCAAGGAGATCACTGTTTGGGGGGGGGCACAGACTGCTGTAAGATATTGTGTTCACTGGCAGGTTCCATGAAGAAGGTCATAGGGTGGAAAGTAACTGGGCTGGAGTCTAGGGGGAAGTCCTGAGGAGGTGACATGCCAGCCAGCATCTAAAGGGTGAGTAGGTAGCCGTGGGGAAATGCGGGAAAGAGTATCCAGGCAGAAGGAGGGTGAGGGCCTATGGAACCGGAAGAAGCCTGGCGTGTTAGTGGGCCCTGGGTTTGAACATAATGGATGGGAAGGGAAGAGTAGCAGGGGAGCCTGGCAGGAGTCACATCACCTATGTAGGGCCTGATGTGTACTTGGGAAGGATCACTGTCACTGCCATTGGAGGACAGACCCTAGCAGGGCAAGAGGGAAGTTGAACCATCAGGGAGGTGGCTGTTGCTGGAGAGAACTGATGATTTGAACCAGGGTCTTCTTAGTGGAGCTACTGAGTAGTGATCAGGTTCAAGATTCTTAGGGATATAGCCAAAAGGACTTGCCAATGGCCTGATTCTATAGGAAGCAAGAAGGGAAGAAAGAACTAGAGTGGCTAATGCATAGTTCTATGCTGACTGACATGACCAAGGCAGTGCAGACAAATTGGAAGTTGAAAGCATTAATTTCATATAAGATTAGATTTCAGATGTGTTGAATACCCAAAGGAACCAGACTGGAGATTACAGTCTGTAGAGTTGTCTGTCTACACCTCATATTTGGAGCCACGGATGAGGTCACTTAAGGAAAGACTAGGTAGAAAAGAGAAGGGGACTAGGCATGGAGCCCTAGGCATCTGGAGAGACAAGGAAGAGGGTGAGCAGATGGGACCAAGAGTCACAGCCAGTGAGGGAGAAGAAACCAAGGATGGATGATGGCCGGAAAACCCAAGAAGAGCCATTTGAGAAGGAAGGAGGGGATGCCTCCTGCCACTGAAGACTCAGGGAAGTGACCATCGGCTGTGGCAAGAAAACCATTGATGTTCTTGAAGGAAACACAGTCGCTTCTGTGGAGGAGTGGGGACAAAGTCTGACTGGTGGGTTGATGGGGCATGAAAAATACTGGGGGCTCCTTTGAGATGTTTTACCGTAATATGGAGTGGAGACTGGAATGACCGTGGAGGAGAATATGGGCACAGGGTCAACAATTTTCTTTCATTTGTTGAAATGGGTGATGCATTTCTCGGCTGGGATGGGTGTCCATCCCGGGGAGCCAGATAAGAGGGAGGAACTGCTTATGCTGGAGGAGAGGCAAAGCGTCTTCACTAGCATCATCTTTATACAGTACTTTCTAAAAGAAGGGAATATCTTTTTAGATTCATTTCAGTGGTTTTCCGTTTTCTGTCTTTATGGACTGTTACCAGAGTAAAGATTTCTACTTTTGGGTACCTGGGTAGATTTTATCAGCTACTTTTTGGATTTAAAAATGCCCTTAACCTGAGAACCTTAACATCATTGATAACACTGTTTCTATGGAGGAAAATGTTATGAGTACTAGAAGGTCATTGGCATTCCGCCTGTTTAAAAGGCAGGGTCAGGAAGGACAGAGGAAGCTTGGCTCTTTGAAAAGAACCAAAGGGCATCTTCTGACAGAGAGTTGGTTGACCTACCTTAGTTTTTTTTTTTTTTCCCCCATTGCCTGAATCTCTTCTAGCCTCCCTGATGGCTACTTTCCATAGCATGGAAAAGCCCCGACTAACTTTGAACCTGTAGCTCCAAGGAATTCAGAACCTTTCATATTAAAGGTGTAATTCTTACTTTTAACCACAGAAAGAGGACGGAGACTCCCTGAAAGCACTTTGTCTTGTGCAGTAAATTTGCCTTGTATATAATCAAGGTGATGTATGTAGTGCTGTAGGAGATTTATATGATCGCCTGTAAAAAGGAGAAACTCTATTTATTAGCCTTCAGTGTATCCTCTCTTGCTCCGACTTAAAGCCAAGATCCCTACAGGCCTTGCTGGTCTCCACCCTCCCTGTACCTTGGCCCTCTGGCCTGACCTCCTCCTCGGCTCCCATTGGCTCCCTGGTCACTGTTTGGGCCAGCTATTCTTGGACTGAATGTGGAGGTTTTATCCTCACTCGGGGCCTTTGCGCTGGCTGTTTCACCTCTTGCCCTCAGTTACTGCACAGATCACCAGCTTCCACATTGCTTTCAGATTTATAATGGAACCCATCGCCTCCACAGGCCCTCCCTAGCCACCCTAGGTAAAATTTCAAACACCCCACTGGACAGTGACATCCTCTTCTTTACATTATCTTTTCTCCATAGCATTTACTGCTAACACACTGTATAATTTACATTTTGTGTCATTCATAGTTCTACCACTAAAAGATAAGTTCCATTAGAATAGGAATTTTGCCTGTTATGTTGACTGCTGCATCCTCAGCACTTAGAACAGTGGGTGCCAGGTAGCAGGCACTGTATACATATCCATTAGTTGAGTGAATGAATGGATGGATGGATGGATAGACATTTCCTAGTTTATCTCGGTGGCTAGTCAGGATTTATACCTGTTAAATTTGCTTAAAGCAGAGAACAACCATGGGAAACAGTGGAAATTTTTCACATGTATGTGTGTGTTTATGCATGTATGTATGTGTACATGCATGTCTCCATATGCATATTTTCCTTCCCATTCCCAAGTTAACCTCGAGGTCAGCCAGGTGCCCAAAAAGTCATGTTGTAAAGATGAATTTAGTTCCAGGACAGTGAAGAAGGTAAGGAGAGGTTTGACACACTCTTGCCAGTCAGAGTTTGTGTGCATCCTGACTTTTTTTTGTCTTAATAAATCTGGACTGCACCTCCTCCCCACACTGGCCCCCTACCGACCCGACTCTGCCTCCCACTCCCCACTGCAGATGCTCAGCAGCTTGGAGGAGGGCCCTGGGGGATGAGACGTGAATTATTAACCTTGGTTGGGGACTCCTTCAAGATTACGATCTCTGCTCCTAGACACGTTTGCTTTTCATTCACCTGGGAAGCTCTGCCAGACCCTCCTTTCTTTCCTCCCTGAGCCCCACTTATTCCCTCTGTCTTGGGTGGGGGAGGAATGGCTCTTCATTACCCTTTGAAAAGCTTCTGTTTGCTGAGCAAAAGCTGACCAAACAGAGACCCTACTTGCTCTGCTTGGAGCCAGTTATTGCTTCCTTTCCTAACCACCCCCAGGGGCACAGCCCCCCACTCCCCATCCCACTGGAAAAGCAGACCAGGCCTGGGGGAGAGCCTTTCTCAGGGAGAGTCCTTGAAGGCTGCCAGGAGTCAACTGGTAGGATTTTTGGAGAGGGAGTAGGGGTTTGGGAGAGCATCTTCATCCTTTGTTTTGAAATGAAAGCTTGTGGCTGTAACATAATTTCGCTTTTGAAATCTCGGTAGTAATACAGTTCTTCTTTGTTCGAGGCATCTGTTTATGTCGTTCCTTCTGAGTTCCTTGATTACAGGTTTTAATAGGGATTAGTTGGATGCAACCCCTTCCCATCAGAGAACTGGGGCTCTTTCCCCTCCCACCTCCCCTTCCAGCCTCTGTACCATAATGCTTAATGTAGCCATGCCTAGACTGAGATTCCTTTTCTTTTAAAATAACCATGAGGAATTAATACATATTTCATTTTAGGGGCGCTGGGTATTTTAATTGGCACTGTATCGACATTGACATCACCAGAAATAATGCAGCAGGTCCTTGTGAACTTCACAAACAAGAATCTTTACCTTGTAGGTTCGGAAGTTCTCTCTCTGCAGGCCAATCATTTCAAATCCTTTGGATTCACCTGTGATTGGAATGAGCTAGGAAATGTTTTGGCCAGTGAGTTTTATGTCATTCAGAGTAGCACTTAGGGCTCAAAAGACTTTCTCCGCCATTTTAGCACACTCCGTGGGAATTTCAAGCATTTTTTTCCACACTTAGATTTTCAACTTGGCCCGCCGTTACCGACTCCCTGGGCTCATATGGAGGGCCCTTCCATTCAGTGCTTTACGGTAATGGTTTCGGAGTTTGGCGTTAGCTTTTGCTTTGCTGAAACTTTTCACAGCTGACTTCGTACTAGCACTCCGAGCTGACCTCTGGCTCCTTCGGCACTCTAGAGGTTAATTTTGTTGGGGGATCGGATTTCTTCCCTGGGCTGAGGAATGGTGAACCTCTTCTAGCTAGTGCTTCAGTAGCGGAGTTGCTGGGGGCCTGGGATTCCCTGGCCGGCGTGGGCTGGCTCCGCTGGAGAAGGAAGTGCCCTCCCGGGAGATTCATTCAGCTTCTTTGTCCGCTGTTCTCCAGGGACCACAATGTAATGAAATGCTCTGGCCTAGGGACCTTGCAAGGTAGGACGGTTTCCTAAGTTTCTGGGGCCGGGGTGCCTGGGGCGTGTGTACTGTCTTGTTGCTCCCTGGCTGGTATTGAAAAGCCGGCAGAGCAGCCAGTTGGTGCTGCTGCCAAAATCACCCGTGGGCTTGGCGGTGGGGGTGGGGGAGAGGTCCGCAGAAATTCACCCATCTCCCCCACCCCCATTATAACCTTGATGGTATTAGAGGAAGCAGGGCATTACTTAGATGTACCTGGTCCACCTAGACATCTGAGTAATGTCAGTATTTTCCAGACCATCTTATCAAATTAGGCTGCAGAGCCTGAAAAACTGGGTGTTGATCACACAGCTGTCTTCAGTCCTCATTCTAGTTTTTCTGGGAGATGCTTCAGCTGGGGGCGGGGGAGCTGAAAGGAGGGCCCCCCCCCCACCATGTGGCCCCAGGCAAGGGCTGCTGCTAGTGGTTCAGAGGCCCTGATTAAAATGACTTGCAGTTGGAGATTTTGTTTGGAATCTAAGGAGCATGGTGAAGTTTGCGGTTGTGTTTACTAATACTGCAAATTACTGGGTGAGTTGTTTTTTTTTTTTTTTCTGGAAATGAAGCTCTGGGAGAGATGGCATGGGAAGTTTAAACACAAGGACTTTTCTTCTTTAGGACCTTTATAGCTGCCAAAGAGGGACATTTCTGATTTTAAGCCACGCAATGGGGAGAAGAAAACATTCATTAACATTTTCTCACCCTAACCTACTATGTGCAACCTACTATTTAACCTACTATCATTGTTTTGCTCAGCAAGAGTACCCTCAATTTTGAGATGAGGCAGTGGGAACTAGGAGAAGTTAAGTACCTTGCTCAAGGCCACATAGCTAATAAGAAGCATAATCAGTAGACCTGGGATTGGAGGCCAGGTCCACTCCACCACCCTGCCTCCCATGGTGAGCTTGGCAGATGGACGCGGATGGGTTCATCTCTAAACTTCAACGTGGGTTCAGCTGCATAAAGGGCACTGTTTGTTGTGGAGGACTCACCAAAGTGTGCATGAGACTTGCAAGCCCATACAAAAACCCACCCAGGAGTCCTGCCTGGGCTTCTCAGACTCTGCTTATTCCTAGGAGGGAGAGGTCTGTATGTGAAGCCACAGCTCTGCTCTGACAGTCTGACCTAGCTGGAGGTTCTCACAACAACCGGAGGCTCCTGCCAGGGCTGCTGGATGGATCTGGCTGGAGCTGTGCTTGCAGCTGGTTCAGAGGGTGGGGTCCCCAGTGGAAGTCACATCTTGGAGGGCTGACGACCTTGGTGCTGGCCTTGAGCTGCTGGGGCTGCCTCCCCAGAAGCTGAATTTATTGAGCCCCGGAGGGAGAAGATGTACACCCAGCATGTTAATGTTGACCCAGGCTGTTGGCACTGGCTGTTCACGTGTGTGCCCTGGGTGCCTAATTAGCTAGAGCTGAGCTCCTTTTGCCTTGTAGAGCTGACTTTTAAGGGGTAGTTTCTTGACCTGAATTCTGCTCCCTTCTCTTCTGCTTTTCCCCAGAAGGGCTTCAGGACAAGCACCAGACAAAATGCAAAATGAGACAGCCGCCTGGCTTGGCCACCCTGAGGCAACTGTGTCCTGTTTTATGCATTCAGGTTCCTGGATCCCTAAAATGTATTGGGAGGTGTGAGTGTGTGTGTGAGTGTGAGTGTGTGTGTGAGTGTGTGTGTGTGTGTATGTGTGTGTCTGTTTTGAGGGGCAGGGTTTAGGGGGTTGTTGCAACCCCACATCCCATTCCATCCACCTAGACTTAAGGCAGCAGCCAACCAATGCCCTGTCTGGGATTTGTCCCCCCCCCCATTTCTTTAACTACTTAGAGATGTTTTAAAACAAAACCTGATTGCATTCAAGTGTCCTGGGCTTGGATAGCAGGTGGGAATTCGGAGTTCTTCTGACTCTGATCTGTCTTAGAGCATCTTTACCTCTCCTTACATTGAGTCAACTTGGTTAAGGAGTTTGAGTTTCAGAATCAGGCAGATCTGGGTTCAAATCAAGCCCCATTTATTAACTTAGGCAACCTGGGCAGGTCACCTAGCTTCTGTAAGCCCCGATGTTCACATCTATGAAAAGGGGACATTAATAGTTTGTGCCTAATAAGGTGCTGGAGAGGCATTCATGGAATGATATATAAGGGCCTGGAGTGCATTATTAAAACCCTTTGCCTCATGTAAGTATTCATTGTCATTAACTCTAATACGCTGAATTCTGTCATTTTAAGGGAAACTTATCTTCTGGTAAACAAAAAAACCAGGATGGGTTTGTTGAGATCCTTGGCAAAGGCCAGCGGCAGTGGCCCAACTGTGAGCAGCCTCTCTTGAGCCTTGGAGGAGGGAGGGCTTTGTGTAGCTGAGATCAGCAGACAAGCTGGTGCCTTTTGTAACAATGAGGGTCTAAGGCATCCGGGACCAAAGCTCTGGGGTTTCTAACCAGACCAGGCCCCTGAAGCCAAAGGGAGGAATTTCACGCTTACTCCGAGGACCACCTACTTGTCCAAGGAATGAGTTACAAAAATGGGACAAAGGTGCTGCGGGGTGAAACCCAAGCCAGGAGTGTTCTGATCACTGCCAAATCCCCTTGGAGCCCTCTTTGCAGGGTTCATGTTTCCCTCTCTCCACCCAAATGATTGGCCTGCACCTGGCACCGTCTGTACAAGCCGCTTCTCTCCTGGGACACTGTCCATTTATGGCAGCAAGGAGCAAGTCCTTGCATTAGACTTTATCATCTATTTCAAAATGTGGGCCTGCATTTCTCTCCTGGAGTCCTTGCAGGCTCCCTACCTCCTGGACTGCAACTGATATGAACTGGTTATCACTGATATTGCTGAGCATCTCTACACACTGAGCTGCTCAGCTCCCACCAAAGGCTTGTGAGAACTGGGTGTTAATAGCACTGTACCATGCAGGAAGAAAATGGGTCTCCTGGAAGTGAGGGTGCTCTGACAAGGTAAATAGTAGAGCCAGGATGCAAACACAAATCTATTTTACTTTCTTCTGCAGAGCTTGCATGGCCTCCATTCAGAGCCTCCTGGGCTTAGTGGTACCCTTGCCCACTGCTAAATAAAACTAAATGCGGTGACATTAGTATCTAAACTTTGTCCTAGTCTTAATTCAAATTTGGGTTATGGGTCATCTTGTATTAGAACTGCAAAGCATATATATATGCTGGTCCCAGAGGTAGAACCTAGAGGTTGCTTGCTTGTGTTTTTGTTTCTTTGGGCTTTTTTTTTTCCTCTTTGTGGTACTGGGGATGGAACCCAGAACCTCTTGCATGCTAAGCAAGCTCTCCACCACTGAGCTACATCCCCAGCCCACTTGTGGTTTTTAATTGAAGTAACTATATCTTCTTTGACGTGGAAAACTCTAACCTCCTAATACACTCGATGGGTTGGTATTCCGATGTGTAAAATGAATAAACAAGCAAGACATTTGAAGACTTGGGGATTTGCTTCAAAATTTCCTACTTGTATGATCCTTGGGCCTGTCATTTTTCAAGCCTCAATTTCATCTCTAAAATGGGTATGGTAATAGTATCTATCTCATGGTACATGGGAAAAAATAGGTTAGTAACAACAGGGCTGGACACAAAGCCTTAATAAGTGTTGGTTATTATTTTTATCATAGATTTATGAGGATTAAATGAAATAGGCATTTAGCGAAATTAGCAGGAGGTCTGGCTGCAACTTTAAACTTCATCTGAAGTCGGCCATTGTATTATTATCATTCCCAAAGTGGTTAGAGGAGAAGATGGCTGGGGGAGCTATCCTCCTGGGGGGGAAATAGTTAACATACCTGTTTGGTGGGAACTGTAGGTAGGCAAACCCTTTCCTTTCCCCAGGGGTTACTCCTAAGCCCACAGTTGGGCTTGCTCACTCATCCACACCAAAGGATCTCATTCCGCTCAGGCCCTGGGGTTTCACAGGAACAATTGCCTTGAGCAATAGCCAGAAAACAAGTTCCACCAGTCTGGGCTTTTTGCAACTGAATGCAGCTGTCTGGCAGGGGGCACAGGGCCTTGTAAGTGGGCTCTGCAGTGATTCCAGAGCGGACTGGAAAATCGAGCAGGTAAGGCCTGGCCAGGCACAGCCAATGGTGGCCAAGTTTAGTTACCTGGAGGGAAGGAGAAAGAGGGCCAGGGCTGGGGCGGGGGTGGTCTGAGGACACTGAGGGGCTGCTGGAAGCCCACAGAGTCTTTGGAGTTTTGGGAGGATTAGGATCCTTGCTTTGTGAAGACTGCTTTGCAGAACTGTAATTATAATACTTCTCTGATAACCGGCTGTGGCTTTACAAGTGAGCAGAGAAGTAATATATATTCGCAATCTGATTTCTTTTTACAACATCATTTACCATGTCTTTCCCTCGAGTAAACAACATTATCTCTCAGGGAGTCAGTCCATTTGAAAAGCATAATGACCCTCCCTCCCTCTGGATCCTTCAGTAACTCCTCTTCTTTTGCCAAGAACCAGGGCGTGCAAATCCCAGTGGGAAATCTGTTTAAACATCCCTCTAATCTTGGGATTCTATTTTGCTTTTTTGCATCATGAGAGAAGAAGTTGTAAATATAACATCACATCAATTCAGGATCATTACTGATTCTTGCTACATTTAGCAGCCCCCCTTGGTCACCCGCTAACAAATATTAACAATTTGTCCAGAGTTAGAAGTGTGAGTTCTCAGGGGTCCTGGTGAGGTCAGCCTTGTCTTTTGGATTCTATGGAAGACTCACTCCCCACAACACTGGGCAAAGCAGGACGTGTGCGAAGCTGCAGTAATTTATGACTCTTTCACCTGCGTTTTT
Source organism: Glis glis (assembly GCA_004027185.1). NCBI lineage: Eukaryota > Metazoa > Chordata > Mammalia > Rodentia > Gliridae > Glis > Glis glis. The sequence continues at coordinate 12,779 of PVJS01000769.1, forward strand.
CATTGCAGATAGCTTCTATTTGGGCTGTTAAAATTGCACGGTAAGCCCTGACTGGCATTTGAATTCTTGATACAGTGATGTCAGCAGCTCTTGTAAGACTCTGAAACCAGATCTCCTGGTTTAATGGCCCCTTCCATTTTTGAGTGGATTTTCCGGCAACTTTTGTGGACTCTTTTCCCTTCACATCTGTATTTCTCCAAGAGGTAGTGGACAAACAGTTGAGGCTTTCAGAGCCTTGGTTCTGGTTAAAATGCTGTGTGTTGGTCAAGATAGGGTCTCTGCTTGATAGGAAGAAGGAGGCTCTTTTGTGATTAGGCTGGTCAGCAACGGAGGTTTTGAAGCTGATCTATCTGTACTCTATGTGCCACCATATGGATTGTCTTTCTGATGAGCTGGAAGGCTGTGCGGAGTCTTTATGTCCTGGTTTGAATCCTATCCTTCTGATGAGTTCTGGGTCCTGTTCATCCATTTTATCCAGGGGGAAATAGGAGTGGAGTGGAATGTGCCTAGTCCAATGCCTGATGTGTCTGATGACACTGTCAATGGTGATTATAAATAGTAGGCAAGATCATCTCCTATTTATTGGTGGATAAATAGCATGGTCTCATACAAACTCTTTAGTGCAAGTTGGTTGTAATGATTCCATACCAGGGTTTGCAAACTCAAATTGCAGGGCCATGCATGTAGCCTATGTGACTAAGAAGGCTCTCATGGGGTTTGTGTCAAATGGAGCACATCTCTTCTTTTCTTTTCTTTTTTGGGGAGAGGGGTATTGGGGGATGAACCCAGTGACATTCTACCTCTAAGCTATATCCTCAACCCATTTTTTTGTTTGTTTGTTTTGAAACAGGGTCTTGCTAGGTTGCTGAGAGTCTTAAGTTGCTGAGGCTGGCCTTGAACCTGTGATCCTCCTGTCTCAGCCTTCCAAGTCCTGGGATTACAAATCTACACCACCATGCCGGGCCTATATCTCATTTTAAAAGGGGCAATTACTACTCAGGACTAGTAATTTGTGAGATATAGAACATATTGGCACCTATATACCATATTAAAGTCTCTGGGTGGGCTTTTAAAAGTCTGAGAGGTGAAATCAGCAGTGAAGAACCAGAGAGATGAGGAAATGGAGCTACCTGCTTGGCAGTTTTTACTGTGTAGGAGGAGATGCTTCGTGGACACCTCCAGTGTGCCTGTTGGCCTCTGTTCCAGCTTTTCTCTGAGCTTGAACTCACACGAGGTTCATCAGAAAGGAGCCTTTGGGATGGCTCAGTCGAGCCCCTTCCTTATACAGAGGAGGAGCCTGGGGCTTGGAGAGGCCAGGGCTTGTCTGAGCTCTCACAGGATGTAGTTCTGCGGAAGGCTGGTGGGCGAGGGCTGTTCTCCAGGCTGCTCGCCTTTGCCACATCCGTGCTTGGAGAGGAGAGCAGTCTAGCACAGCACGTTGGTGGGCCTGCGCTTTGGAACGCTGCCATGCTGCTATTTCCTTGTGCTGGTGGCTCATGTTGGTGTACTTGGCTGGTGGCTGCAGGAGACTTTGGAGGGTGTAGAAATGCTGTCTGGAATCAGTGCAATTTATACCTGGTGCCCTTGGCTCATCCCCCTGTGTTACGTGCCATTTGTGTCTGAGCCGTGTTCTTGTCTGTCCTCTCCACTGGTTTGCAGTCACAGTCAATGGTGATTCTGAATCATCCCTGTGTCCCCACTGCCCTGCAGGGTGCCTGGCACCTAGAGGGCGCTATGAGTCTTGAAGAATAATAGTGTTTGATGGAATTCCTTCTACCCAACCATTGGTTAAAAAATAGGTGAAAATTATTTTAAGCCTGATTACTTATATCTCCAGTTATACCATTATCTGACCAGTGTAGGATGTTTCTTTGAGAAAAAAGTACATGGCTAGGAAATGATGCTTTTGTCTTGGTCATTCTGATGAATCAATGGAAACATCTTCTTGCCAGCTATCTAGATGTCTCAGCCGAAGAGTCTGTCAGGCATATCTATGAAATCCTGCCTTGAAATTTTAAAAAAGAGAGAAAAAAAAAAAAGAAAACAAAGATGGAGAAACCAGCCAAGCCCTGGGTCACATTTTAGGTGACCCTAGGTGGTTCTGTTTATCTAGTAATATTTTCTGAGCAATTTGGGTGCATCTTTGAAAGGCTTACTATGAGCTGGGTGTGGTGACGCATCCCTGTAATCCCAGTACTTAGGAGGCTGAGACAGGAGGATCACAGGTTCAAGGCAAGCCTCAACAACTTAACAAGACCCTGTTTCAAATTTACAAAAACAAAAAGGAATAAAAGCCTTACGACGTAGATTGAAGGCAAATTGGCACGGGAAAAACAGGTGAGGAGGGGAGGTGGTGTCATTTATTCTTCTGGTTATTCATGTAAAAATCATATTTTCAACCCAAAATCTGCTTTAATAAATTTTGTTAATATCAGAAGAGCACCTTTGTGCATCAAAGTAACTTCTTAGAGTTCATTCAACTTAATTCAACTTTAATATTCAATTTGATGAAGTTTTAATTTTTAAACCTGGATTTTCTTACAAATCTCATCTATAAATCAAGTGTTTTTGTACCAATTAAGATCATTTCCACTTGTTATTGATTAGTACTTTATTATTTCAGGCCCACCAGATGGAATTTACCTAAAAAATTAATGCTATCTGCAAACTCGGATAATAAGATTTCCTTAAACATTTTAGACTGCATTCATAAATGTAACATACCTGGATCCCATAAACACTTTGTGTGTGGGTGGGGTACTGGGGATTGAACCCAGGGGCTCTACCTCTGAGCTACACCCCCAGCCCTTTTTATTTTTTATTTCAAATCAGGGCCTCACTAAATTGCTGAGGCTGGCCTTGAATCTGTGATCCTCCTGTTTCAGCCTCCCAAGGGCTGGGATTACAAGGCATGCACCATTGTGCTGGCTTCCATGAGCTCTTCAAATATCTGGCAGGACAGACTTAATTAAATGAATAATCACTTAAGTGCTTAACTAACACATCAAAGTTATAAATGTAATACATTACTATCTTAAATATTTTAATTATTTTTATAATCATAATCCAATCTTTAACTCTTTCATCTTAAAAATATTGTCAAAAATCAATACTCATTTATAAAAATGAAGTCACAAGACTGGTTTTTAATATGCCATATATTCTCTCGTGTGTGTGTGTGTGTGTACTGGGGATTGAATCCAGGGGTGTTCTACCTCTGAGCTATACCCCCAGCCCTATTATATTTTTTGTTTTGAAACAGGATCTCACTAAATTGCTGAGAACCTCACTAAATTACTAAGGCTGGCCTCGAACCTAAAATCCTCCTGTCTCAGTCTCCCAAGTACTGGGATTACAGGCATGTGCCACCATACCCAGCTCATATATTCTTCTAGGTGTTATACATACACAGAGATGAACCCAACGATCACAAAGTTGTTCTTTTAAACTTAAGTATTTATATTCTTTATCATTGATCATCTCTGGTGGTCTTAGGACTGTCATATGATTTTTCTCAGTCAGATTTAAAGCCAGGACTTGGGAATGGTCAAATCATATTCCAGAATGATTGTTCCTGAGTCCTAGCAGAATGTGCCGGTTCTTTCTGCCGTGTCATTGGGGTTCCTCCGGGCTCTGCACTGGAATTTCATTTCACCACACGGTAAACACATAGCCCCTGGGATTCTTTGAAGTTGTAACCTTAATAACTTTCCATAACCTCTTTCAACATTGATCGCTCAATGTGGATCTATGGATTCTCATACCTTACCCCAGGTTGTACCTGATTCCCTTCATCACTCAAATGGTTCAAGGATGTCTTCCCTGCTTGAGCGTATTTCCACATTTTTTCCTGCCTGACTCTTAGTCACATGTCTGGAGTTATTTTATAAATCAATGACAATTCCCTAGTAGCAAGCACCAGTGTACCAAATAATAAAACCTAAACAAACCAGTTGGGCCTCCCAGGGGTGCTGGCTTTAGGTACGGCTGGATAAAGAGTTCAAGCCATGTCAAAGGGACACTTCCATCCCTCTCTACTCTTGGCTTCCTTCTCAGGCAGGTGAGCAGTAGTAGCCACTGGCAGCCCTAGGTTTCATGCATGCATTTTTAGCATCTTTCCTTCTTCTCAGCATCTCCCCTAGGATGCTGTAAATTTGGAGAGTGCTACTTTAGGCAAAGTTATAGAACTCATTACTGGACGTCACGGCAGTTAAGATATTCATGTGCACTGTAGATGTCTAAGAGGACAGAAGAGCAGCATCCGCCATATTCCCTTGTTGGGGCAACATTACTTTCATAGAGCATCTCATGCAACTATTTCCCTTGGAATACATCTTGGAACACATTGACCTAATCATTGTGGCTCCTGACCATTTGTACCCTGAATTTTGGTTACTGGATAAGTGGGAACTAGATGATTTTCATATCCAAATATACTTGCCAGTGTCCCAGAGATCCAGAGGTGAGGGAGACATGGTTGGTTTTCCAAGTGCAGGAACAGCTTCGGATTTAGGTACACAGCTCTGGGGAATATGGAGTCTGTTCTTGCTGGATATGAGTTTCCCTTTCTCTCCCATGAATTCTGGCTTTGCCTTTTCCTCTTCCGGGACAGCTCAGTAACTGGGACGTCCTGTAACTCAGGATTAGCCTCCCAACACTCTGGGGACTGAGGCCGGAAGGATGTGTGCACCGAGTGCCACATACCCCTCTGGAATAATATCTTGGTGTCGAAAGGCCACAGGGGAAGAACAGGTACAATTTCAAAGCACAAAATCTGGGCCTTGGATTCATGGGCATCTGTTCCTCACTTCCCTTCTCCCTCCCTACCAGCCACACTCCTCCCCTACGGTCCCCCTTTCTTCATCAGATTATAAGAAATTTTAGATACACTAAATTCCTCACCCAAATGAGCAGATGTAAGAAAAGACTCATGGGATTTTCTTTTCACTGAGAGAGGAAATTTGAGTCCTTTTCCATATGTGACACTTTTCCCAACAGAGCTTCATCTGATTGCCAGCCCATGGGAAACTGAGGCACAGGAGTTGTGACCTGTCGGGGAATTAAGTGGGGAGGGAGCTGGGCTCAGAATCCACTGCTGGTGGTGAATTCACATCAGAAACTTGCCCTGTCTCTCCTCTGAGTGTGAATCCAGTCAGGAGGTGATTGTGTTGCTGGAGGTGGAGGGGACATGGCCCACAAAATAAGCTTGACTTGCTTTGTCATTGTCCTGACACCTCTCACAGCCTCGGTTTCCTCATCATCAGCAGAGGTAACGGCCATACATTTCCCTGCATTTCTGGGATCTTCCATGCTGGCTTTTGGAATACGAATGGGAGTATTGAAGGGAAGGTAGTGAAAGCAGTTTTCAACAAGCCTTTGAGCTCAGGAGGTGGAGGCTGACATCTTACAAACTGGTAGAATGAACTAGAGAGTCTTTGTGTTCGTAGGGGCAGGGAGAGGGGTCCTGGCTTTTAAAATCCCAGCTGTCCAGTATTTCCTCGTGCTGCCCCTTCGAGAGGCTTTCAGCAACACTCACGGTGAAGGGCTGCATGGTGGAATAATGTGGTTGAGTCATCACTCTGCCATCAGACCTGCCATTCCCAGCTCGGTGGCCTGGAGCCAGCGTGCCCAGCCTCCCAAGTCTTGGCTTCCTCTGGGGAAGCAGGCCAAGTCATCATGGTGTGTTCTGGGGACTGACATAGTGGAAAGCAGTCTGGGTCACAGTCAGGAGGGTGGCTCTGGAGTCAGAACGGTTGGATTCTGACCCACTCTGCTGCGTGCTAGCTGTCTGACCTTGCGCAAGGCATCTCACTTTTCTCAGCTTCCATTTCTCCATCTGTACGATAGAAAAACAATGATACTTATCTGTCTAATGGATCAACTAAAGCAGCATCACATTGCTATTGGAAGCTCACTTCATAACCCTGTTAGCTTCTCACCCCTATGAGTTTCAGTCAGCAAGGATTTATTGAGCACCTACTGTATACTTGCCACCTCACAAATAAATGAGGAAACCCAACAGAGGGGGGTGATACAGCATGGTGAGCTTGATGAGTAATGGGGAGATGACTCTTCAGCCGAGATCTGAGAGATACGCAGGTAGAGACAATTGTCCAGGCAGAGGGACAACCAATGCAGAGCCCTGAAGACAAGAACAGTCTTGAAGGGGCAGAAGCTCATGTGATCGGAGCCCATGAGTGCGTGATGGAGACAGGACTGGAGAGGGAGGCACTTAAGGGCTGGTGTAGGAGTTTGGACATTGAGAACCTGAACTACAAGGCCACTTCTTAAGCAGTGGAGTGGCAGAACCTGGTCTACATTACAGAAGGTCATTCTGGCTGCCATGGGGAGAATGGATTGTTAGGAAGCAGAAGAACACAGAAGTCAGCTGGCCCATTTGCTGAAATGCAGGCGGAGCCGACAGGCAAAGAGCTGCACACATCTGGATATATTTTGCAAAGACAGGTGATAGGACCAGGTGCTGGATTAAATGTGGCGGTGGTATTGTGAGGTGGAGAGATGATAAGAAGGAAGAAAGAATCAAGAATCATTGCTAAGAGACTAGACTTGAGCAGCTGGGGGATGGTCTTGATTGGTTAGAGGATTGGGAGATGAATGTTTTAGATGTATTCTGGGTGGTATTGGAATCACAGCTAAGAAGAGAATTGACAGGTCTCTGCTGATTATTGCCACTTTGCTTCCCTTGGTATTTTGTTCCAGAAGTGGAGCCCAGACAATTCACACAGCAGCTCCTCTGCCCACTGGGACCCGGGGAGGGACCAGTGTTCAGTCTTTCCCTGCATGCCTGCAGTTTTAGCCCCTAAACTGGCCTTTCATGCTTGGCCACTAGAAGGGGAGGAGAAGGTAGGATGTGGGTAGTGTCTGTAACCTCCTCTGCTCATGGAAACCCCCATGCTTTGGGGCAGATACATATCAGCCACTTCACCCAATGACGATCTAAAACAGCAAGGATGCAGGGTGTCTTTGGAGATGAGTCACATCCCAGGAAAAAGAGCTTTGTTTGAGACGTGACACAGGCTGGGCCTTTTCCCGGACAGTGAGCATTCGCCGGTATGTCAGGCTGAGCGGGAACAGTGTAGGGCTCTGGTGCTCAGCTCAGGATGTGCTTTTCTTGGCAGCTGGGATGACAGCAGCTCCGTCAGCAGCGGCATCAGCGACACCATAGACAACCTCAGCACGGATGACATCAACACCAGCTCCTCCATCAGCTCCTATGCCAACACACCAGCCTCCTCGCGAAAAAACCTGGACGTGCAGGTAAGGTACACAGAGCCCTCCGGACTCCCACAGAGGCCCCTGCCAGTCTGGAGCCTTGGGCTTGTGGACTGAGAGGCCCACTTGGGGCGAGCAGAGTCCCCGGGTTGATAAGATGAGGCCCAGCCTCTGGCTCCCTGTGCTCTCATGTCCCCAAACCTGGCCTCCACCTGCAAGGAAAGGGGACCAGGCAGCAGGGTGGTAGAGAACAGGGCCATGAGGCTTTGCCACTCTTACTGTTGTGGCCTTGGGAGATCATATTTCCTCCCTCGACCTCAGTTTCACAATCTATTCATAAAAACAAACAAACAAAAGGATGTTGTCTCAACTGGCAGATCTCAGCCTAGAGTGTGTCTCCTCTTTGCTGCTGCAAGCTGATGCTATCCATGGGCACATGTCTGATCCCTCAAGAGTGATAGAGTTGGGGACAAAGATTGAGAACCCTGTGCCAGAAGACCAGTGTGTCCTGGCCTGGGACTGGGAACTGTCTATCCATGGGTCACATCCCCCGGTGATGTGCTTTATTTGGCCTACACTTTTTAAACAGGATTCCATATCGAATGATTTTAAACTGCATTGCATCACATGAAAATGTGTTTCTGGTTTCTCTTGCAAAATCAGAAGCTGTTGCTCCACGTGGCAACGGTCAGCAGATATCCCAGTGTCTCCCCCTTCTCGCACATGGCTCGCGCTGCAGCGTGCCCCAGCCGCCACAGGCCAGCTGCCTGACCTTAAAATACCCCCCTGACCCCAAGGCACTGGAGTTTGCACCCCCCCACACTTGAAGTTTTATTGTTTCGAATACACAGTTTTACGTGGGCACGTTGCCCCCACAGTGTTCCTGTGTAGTCGGCACTGGTTGGTTCCAGTGAGTCCACTTCACTACTTGGAAAAGTGAAGAGCTGTCTTCATGACTTGTTCTCAAGTGGGGGCTGACCGGTGTGAAGTCTGGTCCGCCATGGCTGCACTGGCATGGGTGGACCTTGTTCGTGATTGGACCCTCACACTGGTGGGAGCCACCATGTTGATTTAACACCTGGGGAATTCTAATTGGGACAAAGTCTCCCCAAGGAACCTGGGGGAGTGCAGAAGGTACCCTGCCCCACTCTTACTCCTTCCTTCCACATCCTCTTCCTTTCTCAGTCACTTTTTACTTTGTACAGATCGGGGCTATTTTGGAAATCTATGCTTTCAAAGGTATCTCTTCTTTGAGGTTATGGTGGTTGTATAAAAAAAATACTACCCAAATGATGAAAAGTAGACACAGAGCTTTGGGGTGCTGGTACTGTTCTGTATCCTGGTCTGAGTGGTAATTATGTAAGTACGTTAGTTTTATAAAATTTATTCAGCTATGTAGTTAAGATTGTGTGCTTTTCCCTAAGAATATTATACCTCAAGTCAAGTGTGGTGGTGCACGTCTGTAATCCCAATACTTGGGAGGCTGAGACAGGAGGATCACAGGTTTGAGGCCTCTCAGCAACTTAATGAGACCCTCAGTAACTTAGTAAGACCCTGTTTCAAAATAAAACATAAAAATGGCTGGGGGTGTAGCTCAGAGGTAGAATGCCCCTGAGTTCAATCCCCAGCATCAATCCATCATCCATCCATCCATCCATCTACCTACCTATCATCTATCTATCTCTATCTACATTATATCTCAGTAAGCAAGTTTATTTAAAAAACTTAAAACCACATGCCTGAGAGTGATCATTGTTTAATCAGTGATCACACACAAGTTAGAAACATCCAGCTAAGTGTCCCTGCCACCTGCCTTAGGCCAAGTGTCACATATCACTCACGGACTTCCTTATGCACACGGACTTTTTTCTTGAGACTTCTTCCTTCTGTATTAAAATTGACGAAAACCACCAAGCTTCCAGACTGCCCTTACATGCGAAGCTGGGGAGCCAAGGACTTCATCTCCTAGGGGTGGGCAGGTCCGCAGAGGTTCTACACAGAGAGAGACAAGGGAATCGGTGCGGCGTCCCTTGCTGCTCACAGGTCGAGCCAGAGAAGCTTGTGAGGAAGAAACCTCATCTTTGTTCCCCTCCCGCAAAGCTAGAGTTGGAGCTCATAGTTCACATCCACCTGGGACTCACAGATGGTTTCCTATCAGATATAGTCAAATTTGGTTACGCTCCCTCCGCCCCCGAACCTTTGACCAACACTTCATTTGCAAATGTCACGTCAGATGAAGTTCAAGAATACTACTCAAACCTGTCTATTTAATCAAGATCAGAAATGATTTTAAGGGACGCAAGAGGTTTACTATTCATTAGGGAGTTTTTTTCCCCTCTAAATCTACCCGAGTTTAAAATATTTTTCAAAAAAACTGAAAAAGTGGATCTTGGAATAACAGAAATGCAGACTTGCACCAGTAGTTCCAGAGATTTCTATTGCCCTGGTGTCTTTAAATGGATTTTTTAGTGACATTCCCTTTGTTCCTGTCCAGGGAACATCTCAAAATATTCGAATCAGCATTATTCGCAGCCTCCCGCCCCCCTCCCCCACGTCACTGAGGAATGCTAAGGGCCATTACTCCTCTCTGGGCGGCTTTGAGCCGCGGGAAGATGTGCAGTGCACCCTTCCCAAGAGCCACTCCTCACAGCAGCTCATTCAGGTTCCTGTCACATGCTGGTTTACCATGGGTGAGCGGGCAGCACACAGTCCACCAGGCAGGACAGAGAGGCGAGAAGTGGCTCTGCATGTCCGGTGGGAAAGCAAGTTGAGGACAGGCTGCCTGCCTGGGTTTCACAGCTGAGGATCAGGGACATTATTGTCTGGAAAACCTGAGGAACCGCCTGGGGTAGTGATTGAAAGAGGAGAAGGTGGATAATGGAGGAGTGATCCCCGGAAATGGAGGGTCCCTTTGTCCATGGGGGACTCTGCTTCCCACAGGACATGCATGGCCAGCTATCCTGCACCTGGCCTCTGTGCTCACTGCCCTTCCGTGTGCTGGGCTGAGAAGCCCCTGCTAAGGCCAGAGAGCCTAGACAGACCCCCTGCAGAAGAACGGTGAGTCCAGCGGGCAGCCGGGCCATGGCGTCGGGAGTGGGGGACTTTGCAGTCAGATGATCTCCGGTGGAGCTTCTCACTCAGTGACATCCTTGGATAAGCTAATCAGCCTCCTGAGCCTCTGCCTCCTCATCCATAAAATAACGGTCATTAGACCTATCTTGCAGGGTGAGTGTGAGAACAGCATGGAAAAACCTTATCTGAACATGTTTCTCTCGGTGCTTGAGACTTGATAATTGCTCAGAATTTTCTTTCCCTCCCTCCCTCTCTCCTTGTCTTTCCCTGGACTTTCTGTCCCTCTGCCTCCCTCTTGCATTCATGCCAGTAACTAGAAGTAGACTGTGTTCTTTGTGTATGTGGGGTGGGTACTGGGGATTGAACCCAGGGTCATTCTACTTCCAAGATCCACCTCCAGCCCAATTTTTTATTTTTTATTTTTGTTTTGGAAACAAGGTCACACTAGGTTGCTAAGTCTTGCTATGTTGCCGAGGCTGTCCTTGAACCTGAAATCTTCCTGTCTCAACCACCCAAGTATTGGAATTACAGGCATGCGCCACCATGCCTGGCTTACTGTGTTCTTAATGTATTTTGTTTGCAGTTTCAGAGCAGTCCATCTTATGTTTTGCAGCATTTTATTTGGAGGACAATGTGTCGATGCAGAGGGCTTTAACAAGCACACCTCTCTCTCCATGTATCTGTCTCTGCATTCATGCTCTTGACACTCTGTTCTGTGGAAGGCGTCGTTTCAGGTCCTGAGTGCAGAGAAGTATGTGTCAAGGTTCCCTCGCATTTTCAATGCCTGTGAAATTGCAAATAAAATAGACAGGTTGCGGGGGAGAATTGTATGTCAACTTATTTATTTTTTCTATTTGGGGAAATAAAATTTTGTGAATTATGTGCAAGGACTCCTGTCCTGGGTGGCCTCGAGTGATTCTAGAGTTGCCTGCTTGGCCTCTGGGTGGGGGGTGGATTTAGCTGGAGGACAGCAGGGCCGCTCCTTCTGCCCATCCACTTGGTGCTGCTGCTCCTGACTTTGGGCTACTTCTCTTCTTCAAACCTATGTTTTCATGGTCTGTAAGACACAGATAATAATATGGCCTCAGAGGATAAGATGAGATAGGAATATATGTAGAGGGATAGGGTGCTGGCAAGACGAGTGGCAGGTGATACTAATGCCAGTGATTATTTCTGTTATTACTGAGGCTCAAACTTCAGCCAGTTCAGCATCAGGAGCTGCAAAGGATTTGGGCATGAGGAGGGAGGGAGTGTCTCTGACGTCTAGAGGCTTGTGGCCCAGCAGCAGGAAGACAAGCGCACTATCCACCCTCATGTGAGACAAAAATGGAATAAATGCTGAAGGTGGACAACAGAGTGCTGGGGACTTTCAGGGGTGGGAGAGGTGGTGATGAAAAGAGCTCCCTCCACATTTATCTCACTGAGTTCACCATCAACTCTCTAAGACAAAAGCCAGGCATGGTAGCGCATGCCTATAATCCTAGTACTTGGGAGGCTGAGACAGGAGGATCGCAAGTTTGAGGCCAGTCTCAGCCACTGAGTGAAAGCCTATCTCAAAATTAAAAAATAGAAAGGGCTGGGGTTGTAGGTAGAATGCCCCATGGGTTTAATAATCCCCAGTACCAAAAAACAAAACAAAACTCTCTAAGAGATCTGTTGGTTATCAACCATGTTTCATACCCAATATAGCAATTTCAGAGATGGAAAGCAACTTCCTCCAGGGTCACACAGCAAATGAGTGAGTGGCAGCACTCAGTACTTGAGCTCAGGTTTATCATTCTGCAAAGCCCATGCCCTTCCCCACATCTGCTGGCCTCCTGCGTCTGGCCTCGCCTCTGGCCCACACTGTCACTTTCAGAGGCCGGGCCTCCCCTCTGAGGTCCCCTCTAGCTTATTTCCCCACCTTTCCACGTGGCTGTTGAATGATTAAAGAAACTTCCAAGTAAAGGCAGTAAGAAAATCCTTCAGAAAGGAAGTGCCCTTGCGTCGGGAACAACCCGCGAAGGCCATCGAGGGAAGGAGGGAAAGCTCTTTGTGCATTGCGTGTGGCTGGCTCACTGGCCCTCCTGTTATGAGCTCTGGGAACAGAGAGCCTGGGACTTACTCATTGTCAGCTCCTAAGAGGTGCCACCAATGATTTGGCACAGCTCAGGAAGGATTTACTAAAGAGATGTGAACTCAAAGCTAGTAGGATATCCCTGTGCATGCACCCAGCTGTTCAGAGTAGAGTTGGAAAGGTTACCGGCCTGGATCAGGTGAGGAGGTGATGTGATAGTTGTTCTTCCCAGAGGGAGAGTTAGGCCATGGGCCTGAGCCAGGGATGTGTGCCCTTTCTCTGCATTAGTGAAATCAGAGTATGTGGGGTCCCACCCAGAGGCTGGGCTGGACCTTCTCTAGGGCTGGGGTTGGAGCGAGCCAGCCGGCCTGCCAGTGTGGAGGGGGAATCTACTAGGTGTGCGGGTGGAGAAGGGATCTACTAAGTGTAGATATTGTATTAAGTGCTATGGGGTATGCAGAAATTCTTATATCCTTGGACTTATAATTAAGAAAGGCAAGCCAGGCATGGTGACCCACACCTGTAATCCCAGTACTTGGAAGGCTGAGATAGGAGGATCACAGGTTCAAAACCATCCTCAGCAATTTAGTGAGACCCTCAGCAACTTAGTGAGACCCTTTTTCAAAATGAAAGGGACTGGGGGGGTCTAGCTCAGAAATAGAATGCCCCTGAGTTCAATCCCAAGTGCTAAAGAAGAAAAGAGAAAGGGAAAAGGAAAAGAAAGGCACTTAGTGTGGTGTCGTGGTTAAAATGTGGCCTTAGACACCCTGGAATCCCTACATCTCTGCTTTCTGGCTGTGTTATCTCAGGGAGTTTTCTACTCTGTGCTTGACTTTCCTCATGTAAAATTGGAAATATTGCCTATTGCTTCCTCATGGGTTTTTGATGAAGATTCAATTTAATGATACATACAAAGCACGTTAGTGCCTGGCACGTTGTAAGTGCGCAGTAAGTCTTAGTTGTTACTGCTGCTGTTATTAACACCATTATAACTCGTTCAGGGGAAATGGGTCTAAGAACATTAAATAAATACTGCAGTAACCTAGGATGTCGAATGTGCTCAATTTTCAGTATATCTTTGGAGCATATCAGAATATGTTAGAATGCACTTATATGTAAGTCCCATGAGGTAAGGAATTTGAATTTGGAATTTGTTCACCGCAGTATTCCCAGTGCATATAAGCTTGCCCGGCACACAGTCGTACCTGATAAATATTTGTTGAGCAAATGCTTCCAAAGCAAGCTCTTTCCTGCCCCAGGGCCTTATACATGCACTTCCTGCTACCTGGTATCCTCGTCCATGAACTCTTCTCTCACTGTATCTTCTCATTCTTTAGAGCAATTCTTCCAACACTTCTTTTTGTTATTGTTGTTGTTTGTTTTTTTGTGGTACTGGAGGTTGACCCCAGGGGCATTCTACCTCCGAGGTACACCCCAGCCCTATTTTATGTGTAGTTTGAAACAGGGTCTCACTAGGTTGCTGAGAGTCTCACTACTTGCTGAGGCTGTCCTCAAACCTGTGATCCTCCTGTCTCAGCCTCCCAAGTACTGGGATTACAAGCGTGCGCCACCACGCCTGGCCTTCCAACACTTCTAACCTGAGCACTGTGGCCCACTCCATCACCACAATCTAAATTAGTCAGTATCTGTACTTCTCTCCAGACTCCTGCCCTTTTCCTTGTAATGTCTTCATAGTTCACAATTACATACTTATTTGTATTTATTTATTCAATCTCTTTCACTGATTGATAATTCCATAAGAGGTGGGGATCAGACTTGTTCACACCACGGACGGTGCCAAGCACTGAGTAGGTTCTGGTTGAATGAATGTGCAATATGAAGCAATTCATATTGTTCTGGTTGGATGAAGCAATAGGCTGAGGTGGTTGGGACCTGGGGTGGGTTCCTTGAGTTTCTGCTAATCTGTAAAATTAAGATGAAGACAACACAGTTTACCTCCTTCCCCTCCTTCACCAGCCTGTGGCTGGGATGGGTGAGGGCATGTACGTGTGCTGTAGCCTGAAGCGCAGGTATGAATTTGTTCCTTCATCTCCTCATCAAGCCGGGACTGAGCGGCTCTGTGCCCAGAGGTGGGATCGCCCCTGGGTGTCCCGAGCCACAGCTGAGATGGGCCTCACGGTCACGGAGTTTGTCCTCCTCGTGTCCTATCCCTGTGCCTTCTACCTGACTGGAACCCAGAATGTGTTTGAGGGGTGGAAGAAGGAATGAAGGCACCCATAGGTGGCTATAATGGACAAGCAGAATTCATAATGGGATGGGAGTAATGGGAAAGAGAGAGGGTTCAACTTGGGTTGCATATCTGTCTTTAGTTTTTGTCCCATTCGGCCATGGTGATCCAGGAAGGAAGCATTTGTACCAATATTGCATGACACATGGGAGGCCAGGTTCCTGCCGAGTGTGCATTTCAATCTCCCGCCTCGCTGACGTTGCCCGCCATGGTAGTAGTTATAGTGAGTCAGGCACTCTTTGCTTTGTGTGGCTGCTCTGAAGTATTGCTGACCCCCTTTCCCCATTCACTGTGCCTGTCTGCCTCCCAGGAGTCCTCCGCAGCATGCTGGTTTGCATTCTGCCTTTCAGAGCAGCAGATCATTAACATCACACTTCTGTCCCCTCCTGGGTTTCATGGTCGGCAGGTCAGGGCTCTTCCAAAGAAAGCTGGCTCATTATATCCCTTGTTGGAACAAAACCCCACAAGGGGAGCAAAGCAGTGGCATATAAATGCAGCTGAGGTGGAGCGGGCACCGCTGCCATTTGACGATTTGCTTCCTCTCAGCTCTGGGCTTCCCCTGATCCAGTGGAGCTAGCAGCCACGCGTGCTCGTCTGCTCCCTGCCTCGGTGTTTCAGACCCTGGCGCTGGGCTGGCTCCAAGGTCTCTGCCAGTGAAGGGATAGGAAGGCGCAGAGCACAGGGAGCAGAGGGCAGGCTGGCTGCTGGGTAGAGAGCGGGCAGAGGGAGCTGGAGGAGGCTTGTCTCCAAGCTGCAGGTCGGGGGCTGAATTCCCCCACACCTCCATCTGCTTTGTGGGTTCTCCTCCCCATGGCTCTTTCTCTCTTTTTTGCTGGTCCCATTTACTCTCCTTCTCACTCTCTTCTAAGGCTACATTTATATTATTTACTTTCCTTAGACACACAAACTGGGCTTTCTAATAAAATAACCAGAGTACAAAAGTCCAAACTTTTTAAACATTAAATATCTAGTATTTTTCCCCAAACTAATCCAGGGTATTGGCATTTTTTTTTTTTGCCTTTGGAGCGAGGGCTCCCTAGCCTGGGGCCTGGGGGAAGACTAATTCAAGGAGTCTCTGTCCACAGACTGACGCTGAGAAACACTCACAGGTGGAGAGAAATTCCCTGTGGTCTGGTGACGATGTCAAGAAATCAGACGGAGGGTCAGACAGCGGCATAAAGATGGAGCCAGGCTCCAAGTGGAGGCGGAATCCTTCTGACGTGTCAGATGAGTCAGACAAAAGCACGTCGGGCAAGAAGAATACTGTCATTTCCCAGACGGGCTCATGGCGGCGAGGCATGACAGCTCAGGTGGGCATCACCGTACCAAGGACCAAGCCATCCACGCCTGCAGGTGCACTGAAGACACCAGGAACTGGTGAGTGACGGGCTCACACTGTCTTGGATCTGCAGTTGTCAGTGTAAAAGCCAAAACAAAGCCAGGCATAGCAGCGCATGCCTATAATCCCAATACTTGGGAGGCTGAGACAGGAGGAGCACAGGTTCAAGACCAGCCTCAGCAACTTAGTGAGACCCTTTTTCAAAATAAAAACTAAAATAGGTCTGGCGGTGTAGCTCAGAGGGAGAATGCCCCTGGGTTCAATTCCCAGTACCACAATAAAATTTAAAAAAAATAAAAATAAAAACCAAAACCATAGTGGCTCTAGCAAGGACAGGACATTGTGGATTTCTTCTTCGGGTTTATGCTCTGCTGACCACTAGCTTTCGTAAAGGTTCACACTCCTCTCTTTTTCTAAGTGGAAATATGTAAGCAGGTGAGCCCTAAAGGTGGTTCAAGATGGAAGCACGCTAGTTGGTTTAATTACATACAGGGTGATGGTTAACACACCTGCTACAGGCTGTTCAGGGCGTATTGGTATGTTGAGTGTTGTCCGTGACCCAGGAGACGTGCTATAAACAAGGGCAGGAGAGTGCCCTGGAAATGTCAGGGACAGCCTTGTCATGGACAGAGGGTGAAAGGTCAGTATAAGGCATGGTCTTTTCCATCCCGGGCATATCAGCGGTTATCTGGCATTGCTTTATCCTGGGTAAATTTAGACTGCTTTGCAAATGAGTAATATCATTCACAATCACTAAAAGGCTCCCTGACAGTAGTAGACTAGATTATCTTTCTAAAAAGCTCTCTCCTTGGCCTCCCTAGGGTACTGCTTTCCCTGAGGAAAAAGTAAGTCCTGCTTTGGAGGAAGGGAAGCAGCTTAAACAGCCTGGCTGGGAGGGCGGGATTCTTGGTTTGCAGGCCAACCTCGCTGATATCTATCTATCTCTCTCTCTCTCTCTCTCTCTCTCTCTCTCTCTCTCTTAGGAAAAACAGATGATGCAAAGGTGTCTGAGAAGGGCAGGCTTTCGCCCAAAGCCTCCCAGGTGAAGCGCTCCCCATCCGACGCAGGCCGCAGCAGCGGTGACGAATCCAAGAAGCCCCTCCCCGGCAGCTCCAGGACGCCCACTGCCAACGCCAATAGCTTCGGATTCAAGAAGCAGAGTGGCTCGGCCGCCGGGCTGGCCATGATCACAGCCAGCGGGGCCACTGTCACCAGCAGGTCAGCCACGCTGGGCAAAATCCCAAAGTCGTCTGCGCTTGTTGGTCGGTCTACTGGCCGGAAGACAAGCATGGATGGTGTTCAGAATCAGGACGATGGCTATCTGTCTCTCAGCTCCCGGACAAACTTGCAATACCGGAGTTTGCCGAGGCCCAGTAAGTCCAACAGTCGGAATGGGGCTGGGAACAGGTCGAGTACCAGCAGCATCGATTCCAACATCAGCAGCAAGTCGGCGGGCCTGGCAGTGCCCAAGCTCAGGGAGCCCTCCAAAACGGCCCTCGGCAGCTCTCTGCCGGGCCTGGTCAACCAGACGGATAAGGAGAAAGGCATCTCCTCAGACAATGAGAGCGTGGCTTCCTGCAACTCGGTGAAGGTGAACCCGGCCGCCCAGACTGTGTCCAGCTCCACCCAGGCTACTCTCCAGCCCGGGGCCAAGTACCCAGACGTGGCCTCTCCCACGCTCCGCAGGTAAGTGGGTAAACGGTACCGAGCAGAGCCAGAGTCCATGGAAGGCCATCCTGAGTTAAGAATTTCCTGCCACCTGTTTTTCCTCTACTTTGGTCCTTAGGTGAAGCCGCGGGGTCAACTCCTACCAGAAGGTTTGTTGTCAGTGATTTGTTTTTCCATGTTGGGATGAAAAACACAAACCTCTTGAGTCAGTCATCCTGGGTTCATATCCTGAGTCCATCTGCATTAGCCACCAGGGAACCTTTCTTAGTAATCCAGCCTCAGTTTCCTCATCTATAAATGGGGGCGATGAGACTTTTCTTAGGGGTCTTATGAAATTAATTGTTGTAGCCATGTCTGACCATCGTAAGCCCTCAGTAAAAGTTAGCTACCATCCAGGACAAGTTCTTGATACACTCTTAGACTGGGAGTAGTAGATCAAGAAAAGCAGATAATATTTTTTTTTTCTTATATTGGTGACTCTGTGGCTGAGCTTCCTCATTTCAGCAAGAAGTGATCTTAGCCAGATATTCTGCTCTATGTCTCCACGTTCTTTTTTATACCATGTGCATAATTCCAAGTTAGTCTCTGAAATTTTAGCTTTCTTTAAAAGAAGAAAAAGAAAAGCCCTCCTAAAGCGGAACTATTTCTGAAAAGGAGAAATTGATTGCCTACTGCCTTAAAAGGGCATCATTTTCCCCATCTCCACACTTGGTGGAATTTCTTAATGTGGAAATATTATTCACTGGTTTTTAACGGTTTCTTTTACATTTTGCCTGTTCCTGTTATCTCCATATCCACTGGACCATCCTCATACAGCTCTAACTATGTAAGTTAGAGCCCATGCTGCCTCCCCAGGAAGTTTCTTGTCATAAGAAAGAGTAAGTCCCAAGGATGGAAAACGAAGGAGGGGAAAAAAAAAAACTAACTGCACGCGTGCATATTTGGGGACGAACAGGAATGTTTGAAAAGACTTCAGAAGAAGCATTCCACATGAAAGGTGTAATGAAGCTGTTCGCTGTTCTTTGTCTAGACTTGATTATTAGAATTTCAGTAATGATTATTTTTTTTCAGAGGGAAGGTCCTATTGGGCTGCTCTTTGTTGTTTTAACCAATTGCCTTGTAAATGAAAATGTGCTCTGCCTCTCACCTCAAGTGTTGTATGTAATATTCACTCTCTGGTATTACAGATTTCCTTTGGTAACTACAAAGGCATTTTACTGGACCCTTAGGCCAGCGTAGTAGAAGACATGAAAATGCATGCAGCTCCTTAGGTCCACACTGAGCACCCTTTAGCCAATTCTGGTCAATTGCACTTTTCTTAAATTGTTAAGGTATTCTTAGTTCTCTTGCTGTGCATTCTTAGTATGGAGAGTGCAGTGAGGTAGATAACTCTCTTTCAATGACTTGAAGGCCTAACCGACAAAAGATTGGAATTTTTCTGTGTAATTATACATAACAGGATGAGGAGCAATTGCGTAAAAGATGGATCAGGTTTTCGTTTCCTAACAATTGTAGAAGAGCTTGGCAATGGGACCAGTTATCCTTTAGGACTGAGGTCCCTGGCACTGAAAGAATGTGAGCATTCGAAAGCCAAGATTCTACAATACGGGTTTTGTTACCTGGTGGCCACCAGGGCAAACATGTTTCTCCCCTGTCACAAGACATACTGGTGAGGATTGATTGATTATATATTGGCTATATATTTGTGTATTTGTCCTACAATAATTGAGATTTATAGGACTGATTGGAGGTAACAGAGGTCATCATTTTGAGTAGCTGCCTGAAAAGCAGTCTGCCTATCATAATATATAGTGGTTTCATCACTTTTTAGAGATACTGATTCCATCTACTACTTTCAGTGAACAGAAGAAAGCTCTTGCATTACTTGAATATGACTTTAAGACCATTCCACAATTCCACCAGAGAGCTCTCTGCCAATTGAAGAAGGGGGCCTCTGTGCCATTCCCTGGACTGATGGCACAGTTTTGGTCATGAGCAGGATGGAGATGACATGAAATGGCATTTCTTTGTGTCCGTTACAGAGATGTGGTTTGCACCCAGTGTGTCTGGTCTAATGTCTTGTGAACCCAGCAAGCTTTCTGTGTATGTCATTGGATAAGACAAGCTCTCTGGCCCTAAAAGATACATCTTTCAGGTTGGCCTTTGATTGAGGATACATCATGAAGGTACTTCTCCCAGGCCACATCCAAATCTAGACTCACGTTCTCCCTTCCTTGTGTTGTGTTTAGAGATAAAAGAACCTGAGGGCCTGCTTTGTGCCTAGTGTCATGGACATGAAGCTGACTTAACTCTTTTCCCTCTTAGATGCTTCCTAGGCAGTTTTCGAGTTAGTCCATTTGTAGCTAGAGAGGGAAGCACCATCTTGGACCAGCGTGGATAGGCCTATGGAAGACTTCCCCATCACTCTTTGGCTCAGATAGAGCCAGGGCCTCAGTTACAGCCTAGAACTTGAAGATGGCACCTGTGATACACCAGTGTCCCCCCCACTCCATAGCCAGCCTTTACCCAAGGAGTACCTTTAGCCATTTCAGTAGGAAAGATGGGGCCTCCCTCTCCAGGGAGTTTCGCTATTCCCCCACCCCCATGCCCCACACTTCTTTAACAGCTCGGCATCCCTTGCCACTGAGTGTCCATCCCACGCAACCTTTTATCTCTTCACAGACTCTTTGGTGGGAAGCCTACCAAGCAAGTGCCCATCGCCACAGCTGAAAACATGAAAAATTCGGTGGTCATCTCCAATCCTCATGCCACCATGAGCCAGCAAGGTAACCTAGACTCCCCCTCGGGCAGTGGTGTCCTGAGCAGCGGGAGCAGCAGCCCTCTCTACAGTAAGAACGTGGACCTCAACCAGTCTCCTCTAGCCTCCAGCCCCAGCTCAGCCCACTCGGGCCCTTCCAACAGCCTCACCTGGGGCACCACTGCCAGCAGCTCCTCGGCAGTTAGCAAGGACGGCCTGGGCTTCCAGTCCGTGAGCAGCCTGCACACCAGCTGTGAGTCCATTGACATCTCCCTCGGCAGCGGAGGGGGCCTGAGCCACAATTCCTCCACAGGCCTCCTCACCTCCTCTAAGGACGACTCCCTGACGCCCTTTGTCCGAACCAACAGTGTGAAGACCACACTGTCAGAAAGGTTGGTGCCATGCCCCCGGCTGCCTTTCTCTCTCAGGAAGACACCCTTCCCAGAGTCTAGAGATTAGGTTAGGAATCCCAAATGTTAATCTTTGCCTGCAAGATTTCACTCTTTCTAATTACTGCTCTTTGGTGGGAAGTCCGTTTGGGATGGAATTTCGCTTGGCTCTGCTTCCTGTTATCTCTCTTCCCTGTGGTTATTCTTGGTGCATGGAGCTGCTGGGAGTTTCTTGGGGGCAGATCTATGCCACCATCGGAATAGGCATTCAGCCTTGGAAATCCTCCCCTTTTGTTCTGTTTGTTCATTGGCGACAACTTTCCCCTCCTCTTGTAGTTGTGTGAGCAGAGTAGTAGGTGGTCCAGCTTAGCCGAGGAGTGTGTGGTCATGTGCTCGGTAGACAGCTAGGTAGATTTGGTGTCATGGCAAACACCCTCCTGCTGAATTGCTGCTGGCCACAGTGATAGGAAATCAAGACACCAAAAGTGTCCTCAGAGCCTTGGATTTCACTGCAGTCATGACATGTGTTCAGTATCCACACAAGGGGAAGAAAGCCAGGGTCAGCCCTGGGAATGAGAAAAATGTTCTGATCATTGTATATAATGAGGCCTCTCCTTTCTTCAATCTAATGTTCCTTCTCTTGTTTTCTACCTGCCTGAACTTCTAGCCCTCTCTCTTCCCCTGCTGCTAGCCCTAAGTTCTGCAGAAGTACTCTGCCCAGGAAACAGGACAGGTAATAACACTGTAGGCCAGGGCCCCACCCGGCCTCTAGGATCCTCTGCCTGTCCGTTGTCAAGCCAGATGTTTTGTGCAAAGCTGTTGGTCTGAGGCTTCCGCTTGTGTCTGTGGCTCTGGTGTATTCTGTGATGACACCCAGACATGCCAGTGAGGGTCTGTTCTGCTAAAGCCCAGGGAGTGGTGGACTTGGGCTGGCCCCGCATTCCCAGCTTGGGGGGGGCACCTCAAATCCTACCTGTGATCTGGGGTGGCAAAAACTCTCACTAGCATCTCCTGTGGCCTCCTGTGGCATGTTTCTGTTTCCCAGCTTCCTGCCTTTTCCTCCCCCACCCCAGCCCAGAAGTGACCCACCACCCACTGTGCAGCCTGGCCCTCACCTCCTCTCCCCCTCCCCACGCAGCTGGCTCTGCGCCCTTTCACAGTCCTCTGCTGCAGTTTGGCTCGTGATGTCTTGCAGACTGTTGTATTGTGTGTGCCCATCTTCCTTAATGATAATGAGAAAGAGTAGGTAGGGCGTTGAGACTTTGCAGATGAGGGAGCTTGCGTTTGCCCCCAGCTGTGGGTGGGCCTCAGAGATGGATACTGACCTTAAACCTGTGGAGGAGTGATGACTTGGCCAAAAATAACAAGCACATGTTGTTTCATGCTAGGAAAAAAAAATTAATGGAAACCCTCTTCACCCCATCAACAGCAAAAACTTTGTATTTGTCAGGCTCACACACCAAGCCTTTAAACCCTGTTCTTTGGAAATCCAAATGCCTCAACTCTGTCACCAGCAAGTTGTAACATGCCCTGACTCCAGCCTGGGGCTCCGCTCCCAGCTACACCCTTGCTGGGCAGAAACAAGGAGAAATTGAGAAGGACCTGGAATTCACTTCATTACAGATGAATTCCAAATATGCAGACTGCTGGCCTCTTAAAAGCCTCTAACAAGTGCCTTCCCCCTCTTGAAGCCATGGCTGGTGGCATTTAGGGGGTGGAATGGGGTGCAGGGTGCAGGGAAGCTGGTGTTCCTTTCTCCAAGGAGCCATGGCAGTGGTGGTGGCACAGAGGGCTGGACACATGGGCTCTGCTTCGAGGTAAGGCGGCCCCCAAGTGTGGCTTCGAACCTGTAGACAAGGAGGAGCACTTGAGGTTGAGCAGCTCAGGCTACCCGGTGACGGGGTAAAGTGTGCACTGGTGTCTGCTCAGGCCAGGGATGGGGTTCCTTCTGTTTTCCTGGGTGGGGATGTGTTGCATGCATAACTGGAGAAGAGCGCTCCTGGTGATGGGAGTCTCTTTCAGGGGCTTATGCGCCCTTTCCCCAGCCTGCTCCCCTGTGCTTCTCTGAAATTCTTGTTTTTGTTTTAACTTTCCTACAGTGACCCGCACCTTGATAGGAACACTTTGCCTAAGAAAGGACTCAGGTATCTGTCTCCTTGCACCCATGCCATCTGTCGTGGCCTCGGAGCTTGGCTGTATGGCTCTCTCATGGCTGGTGGGGGTTTGGGCTGGGGACCCCGCTTTGGCCACTGCTGCAGGACCTTTTGGATGGTGGCTCCTGTGGATCCCTGTCGTTCTCATCCCTCCATCTGTGGCTTATTTGCTTGAGCAGGGGCTGTGCTTTCTCTGGCTTAATGTGGTCCAACCATCTCATGAAAAACATCCCTGGGCAGGCCCTGAGAGCAGTCACTGCTGCTGCAGGTTTGATTGCTGAGTACCTCACTGTCACCATTCTGTTCACGTGGCTGTCTTCTAGAAGAATGAGTGTGACTTATAGCATGCTGGTTTGTTACCTAGGACAAGAGCAAAGGAGGGAAGGGATAGTTCACCCCCCAATTTAAAAACATTTAACATTCTGGCTCATAAAAAATCTCTAAAGACAGATACCTTGCTCTTGTCTAAATATTCCAATTGATAATTGGGTCAGATTTCAATGCCCACCAGGACATGGGTGTGATCTTCTTTTTGGTGAAAATAGAGACTACCAGAAAGGAATACCCTTCCATTTATAGCCAGTCCTGGCTTGACCAAGCTCATTTTTGGTGCTCATCCTGGTAAAACAGGATGCTATAAGTCACCGCTGCTCACACCACCCACATCACTTTGCCAACCAGAGGAACTTCAGTGTGCTGAGGCCTCTGTCATGGTCTCACTGTCATTTCTCCGGCTTTCTAAACACCTCGTTTTTTGTAGCATCGGCTTCACCCTGCACTGAGCATTAAGTGCTTTTGCATAAAATGGAACTTGGAATGAAATGTTTCACTGCTGTCATGTGTGTCTGTAGTTAATTAACCTGCAGCTCTTAAGGCTGAGAGCATTTTGCACAGTAACGTGAGGTAGGTATCAATGCTTCCTTTCAATAGGAGCCCCAAGTACAGCCAATTCTAAGAACCTAAGAAGGAAAGCGTTAAACTCTCCAGACAGACGGTCTGTGAGAGGGAGCTCGGGAGCTTGGCACTGGGGCCTTCAAGTTGGCAAGGCTTTATGCACTTAAGAGTTTCATCGTGCCCATGAGGGTGGCTTGTCAGCCATCAGTCTAGATGCTTAAATGATGCCTACTTCTCATACCAGTGTGACGTCGGTGCCCCGCTCTTGCCCCCAAAGGAAGCCTAGTTCTAAATATTAACATTTTGAAATGGTATATGTATTTCTGTAGCAGATCTACCCTATCAAAATTATGTAGCTCTGGCTTTGTATTTATTTATTTATTTATTTATTTATTTATTTATTTATTTATTTTTGTGGTACCAGGGATTGAACCCAGGGAGCTACACCCCCAGCCCTATTTTTTATTCTTTATTTTGAAACAGGGTCTCACTAAGTTGCAGAGGGCCTCACTAAGTAGCTGAGGCTGGCCGCGAACACGGATCCTCCAGTCTCAGCCTCCCAAGTACTGGGATTACAAGCGTGCGCCACCACGCCTGGCAGCTCTGGCTTTTTAAAGTAGACTTTTAAGAAGTTCAGAATAGGGATCTGTGACAGGTTACTCTCAGGCCATTGATGCGCTCTAGAAAATTGCAGGTCTGTCAACAATAGGAATAATATTAAGGAAGAAACATTCCTGTGTTCCCTTTCACTGTTTTCCCTGTTTAGCTCACTTCCTCCACACACACCTCCAACAGTAACATGGGCAGCACCCGTTTTTAAGCCACTGGAGTCTCTCCAGTTTCATAATGATCAGTCACTCCACAGTACGTAAGTCCATGGGCACCTTGGCCTCTTAGGCACTTCAAGAATTCCAGGTGTTGCTTAGAATGCAAATGAAATGAAAGGAGCATGGATTAGGGGATCAGACAAACTGGATTGACATCTAAGTCCCATGACACAGGGGTAGGGTCCCCACCTTCCCAGACTGTAAAATGGGAAGGATTGCATCTGCACTGCTGAGTAGTTCTGAAGCTTCAGGGAGATAATGCCCATAAAGACACCTGCACATCATAGGTGATCAGTAAGTCATTGCCAAATGCATTTCAGAACACACAAGAAGGCAGGCCATGGGACTTCCGGAGACCCTCTCCTGTAAAGCCCAGGTTTCGAGTTCCTTTTGTAGGGATTTGCTCATGCTAGATCGCAGCAATGCTGTGAGCGCCACTGTCCCCAGCTCCCTGCACGTGTCTGCTTTCTAACATGCAGTGATTCACGGCCACTTAATTGTGCTGTAGAATGCAGCTGCCAGGAGTCACCTCATTGAAACTTCCTTG
The DNA here is from genome assembly GCA_004027185.1 of Glis glis. Lineage (NCBI taxonomy): Eukaryota > Metazoa > Chordata > Mammalia > Rodentia > Gliridae > Glis > Glis glis. The sequence goes on from PVJS01000769.1 coordinate 37,963, forward strand.
AAGCTCTAACAGTGGCTTTTTCTGTTGCTTTGCTCCTGTCGAGGTGGGGGTTTTGACATGACACCGTCATGAATCAACATGTTACAGCAATGCCTCGTGGCGGCTCTTCTGAGCACTTACCAATCTTCTTCCCTTTAGATATTCCCTTCAGATTGAAAGGAATTGTAATTTTCCCCAAACGCAGCCAAGTAGCACAAAAGGTTTCAAGAAACGTCCTAAGTTTCAGGGTGTGTAGTGATCTCTTTTTTTCCAGATTTGGATATATATTTTCTTTTTATATATTTGTCATCAGGTCTACAAAGTTCATTTTCCTAAGTGGTGTTCATAGTTCATTCCCACCCGGTTTCTGTCTGCCCAGGTATACTCCCTCCTCCCAGCTTCGCACGCAGGAAGATGCAAAAGAATGGCTGCGGTCCCACTCTGCCGGAGGCCTGCAGGACACCGCTGCCAATTCCCCTTTTTCCTCTGGCTCCAGCGTAACGTCTCCCTCTGGAACAAGATTCAACTTTTCTCAGCTTGGTGAGTAGCCACTTGTCATTAGCCGTGTTGATCAGCTCCACAGGGCAGAAGTTATCTTGTGTTTTGAAATAGACATGCGGTCGCATCTCTGTCAGTATCCAATCAGCCCTCAGCAATGTCGTTTGATTAGAGGGGATCAATAGTTAAAAAAAATTAAGGAAAGAGCAAAGTTTTTGGTACTCTAATAGGTCATTTTCTTTCAGTGGTTGGTATAGGGCAGGTTATCTTACCTCCAGGGAAGAGCAAACCAGACTGATATTTAGAACAAGGTGTTTAGAAAGCAGGAGAAATGAGAGCAAGACCACAGGGGAGGCTGTAGTGCACTGAAGTTCCTCTGGTTGGCAAAGCTGTGTGGATGGTGTGAGCAGCGTTGACTTAAAAGCATCCTGTTTTTATAGGATGAGCACCAAAAATGAGCTTGGCCAAGCCAGGACTTGCTATATATGGAAGGCCATTCCTTCCTGGTAGTGTCTTCTACTAGCAAACCAAGGAGCAAACCAGCCCGTTCTTAAGGGGAATGTATTCTATATCTTAGACCTCTGAAGACTTAGGTTTTATAGCATCCTATGCTTGGTCATCCTCGTTACCTTTTTTTTTTTTTTTTTTTTTTTGGTACTGGAGGTTGAACCCAGGGGCATTCTACCTCCAAGCTACAACCCCAGCCCTTTTTATATATTTCTAATTAATTTATTTATTATGGTCCTTGGGATTGAACCCAGGGGCTTCTACCTCCAAGCTTCACCTCCACCCCTATTTTATTTTTTTTATTTTTATAAAGAGTGTCACTAAGTTGCTGAGGGTCTCGCTAAGTTGCTGAGACTGGCCATGAACCTGTGATCCTCCTGTCTTAGCCTCCCAAGTACTGGGATTACAGACCTGCGCCACCATGCCTTATTAAGCTGGAAATAAAAGTGAAATTTTGATCGAATAAGTCTCCTTGGAAATGCCTGCTGCTGCTGCTGCACTGCTTTGACTGGCACAGTGGGAAAGGAAAAGCATTTGCCACACGATCCCTGCTGCCCTGTCAGTAGGTTCTTTTTTAGGATGAACACACCCACACAGACCCATAAAACAGTATAAAAGAGAATAATCAAAAGCTTTATAGGACACCATGTAATAATGGAATATAATCAGATAGCGAGTAATATGTACAATTAGGAGAAGGAAAGACTGGTGCTGGTGGGCATGACTGGCAGAGGTTACGTGAAGGCAGTAAGATGGGAACCGGCCCTGGGAGGACTGATAGAGGGAGAGCATCTTTTCCAGTCTTATCTCGGTCTTTAGAAAGGCAGCCTTTTCTGAGTAACGTGAATAAGAATGTCATAGCCTTCAAGGATAGGTACGGCTTATAATCAATGGGTACCTCTGAAAATACTGCACATCACCGATACTAACATAGACCAGATCTGAGTCAGAAAGCTGGTCTTAGCCCAGGTGACTGGCCCTTTGTATCAAAGCACATCGCTATCGGAGGCAAGGAGACCTGTGTTCATATTGTTCTCTCCCAGCCATAACTCTTGGCGGGAAGAGATTCCTGTCATGCACAAATGCTTCCCATCTGATCAAAAGCCTGGGTGGACTATTTTGGGCTTTTGGCTTTAGAGAGAAGTATTCCAGATGAGCCCAGGGAGTAATTAGCTCATGCCTGGAAGGACACTGGCTTGTCTGAACGTGCCAAGTCGGAATGCCGAGGCCCGAGCCTTGCTTTGGAGCTGACCCGCCTTCCCTCCCATATTTTTAGCTCAAAGTGTGTAACTCAAGTGCTGATGAGACTACCTTTTAGAAAACAGACAAGGGAGAGAAGGTGGCAGGCACGCACATGGCTGACGATCAGCAGTCTCCTCTCTGCCCCCCTCTGGGATTGGAACAGAGACGTGAACTTGCAACCTTCGATGCCATTCCTTTCGTTCCAGCGAGCCCCACCACTGTCACCCAGATGAGCTTGTCCAACCCGACCATGCTGAGGACCCACAGCCTGTCCAACGCCGACGGGCAGTACGATCCGTACACTGACAGCCGCTTCCGGAATAGCTCCATGTCCCTGGATGAGAAGAGCAGAACCATGAGCCGGTCTGGCTCCTTCCGGGATGGGTTTGAAGAAGGTAAGGAAGGAGATTCGCCATGGGCGGGCAAGGGTTCTCTATTGTACGTTCACTTGATTGACCAGAAACCTCACCTGTGAGTTCCTCCAAGTCTCCCTCCTCCCCTGGGGGCCGGGGATGAGGACCTCTGAATAGTAAGGTCTCACCGTTAACTTACCTTTCAGGACTTTAGGGAAGAGGCTGCTGAAAACACTGGTGACTCTTAGCACTGACTGAGCTGCGCTCTAGGCTTCTCTCTCCTGGACCTGGGCCACAGCTTCTTGGCACATTCCTCCACCTTGAGGCTCAACCCCTGGCCCACCCTCCTGGCAGAGCACATTAGTCCATCCCTGTGCTGATGCATTCTATGGCTTTTGAGGGCTGGGCGGCCATGCCTCTCTGCTCTGCTCCAGAATTTTCTATCACTTCTCAAGTGCCTTTTTTTTTAATTTTTGTATAAGTTCACTGCATTCAATTTTACCCCTTTCCTTCTTTGGTTGCCAACTGTGAATATTCAGGGTTGGATTTTCATACTATGTGCATTTTAATCAGACTGGTGGAAGGAAAGTTCTGTGGGCAACTTGGTCTGCTATGAGTCTTCATAACTCATTTCATTTCTCTTTCTCTTTGCTCCATCACCAAGGTGCCAGTTATGGGAGCAAACAGTCGAAACGCTGTGCAGGGGTGTCATCCCCACCCCCAGAGACTAGACTCCTAGGACAGTGAAGGCAGTCTCCCTAGCCGCTGATGGAGAATATGGAGTCATACTAGCAGAGTTTGAATTCCAGCTCTATGACTCTTTAGGTGTATGATCTTGGGCAAGTTGCTTCACTTCTGCCTTTTCACTGGTAAAATGGGAGTAATAATAGTATTTAGCCATGGAATTATAAGAATTAGATGAGATAGTACCTATAAATGTTAGCACAATGATGTGATTACGTGTCATAGCCTGTAGACACAGCTTCAGCACTGGTTTCCTGGCAGCTCCAAGTCTCCAGATGGAGGACGGACGAGGCTCTGGAGCAAGGAGAGCCTCCGCGGAGGTCCACATTTCTCTATGTGTGGCTTTTTTACCAATGACAAAACAGAATGTAGAGAGCTAGTCACGGGTGCTTCCCTCGGCTCCCAGTCCCTATGAGAGTGGGTAAATATGCCCAGTGAAATTTGTGATTCTTTTAAGAAATCCTAAATCAAAGGGAGAGAAATATAAGTAGGGTAACAGAGCCTGCCTTCGCCTAGTGTTCTTTTAAACAAAAGTTCTAAATAATTGAGTTACAGAGCAGTTGCTCCCTATTTAATCTTCTTGGCAACGGACTCCTCTTCTCCACTGATTTATGTATCATTTGCATCTATGACATTCAGTGAGCAGAGGCAAGTCTGTAAATCCATATATGGGAAGGTGCTGGGACAGAGGATTAAGGAGGGGAGGAGCCTGCGTTACCAAGGATGTTTTTGCTAGATTTAAGAGTGAGAAATTAATGCTATAACTGCTCAGAGGAGTACAGTGGAGGAGACAAGGCCCCTAAGGTGAAGGAACAGGCAGTTTGTCTTGAACTTTTTTCTAGTCCCCTGCTGGCCAAGCATGGCCGTGGAGTGTTTCCCAACCTCCCTGGTGACAACTCACATATGGAGCTGTCCTGCGCTGCGTTCATCTCGTCTGTCATACGTATTCTTGCGTGAACCATGTTCGGTACTGAAACTTGTCCAAACAAGCACGCTCTGCTTCTTGAAGACCTGCGACTATTACAGAATTGTCATCGGATAGCTTTTCTTTTTTCCCATCTGGAATCAAGCTCCCAGGCAAATGTGGAATATCTGGGATGTCAAAATGACATTGATCAAAAGTGCTTGTCAGCCGGGCGTGGTGACGCACGCTTGTAATCCCAGTACTTGGGAGGCTGAGACAGGAGGATCGCAGGTTCGCAACCAGCCTCAGCTACTTAGGCCCTCTGCAACTTAGTGAGACTCTGTTTCAAAATAAAGAATAAAAAAATAGGGCTGGGGATGTAGCTCGGAGGTAGAATGCCCCTGAGTTCAATCCTTGGTACCACATACACACACACACACACACACAAAAGTGCTTGCCCACTAGCAGTGTCTAGATTTTTGTAAACGTCATGATTCATGGTGACCAGGAATTGAAGTGCAGAGGTAAAAATCAAACTTTGGGGGAAGAGGCAAGGGCTGCTACCAGCATGCCATGAACTTTAACATTTCATCTTTGGGGAAGTTTGGTATGGGATTGACTGTATTGCTTCCAAGGCTGTTCTGTTACAAAACAAAATAGAGCTTGTGTAATTAGAGCTTTATAATTCCTTTGGGTAAAGACTTTTTTTTTAATTGATAAATTCTCAATGTTGTAGGAATAGTAGGGGAAAAAGTCACATCTCACATTTGCACCAAATAGAACCTTCTCAGAATAGTCAATTGGGTCTATCCTATGTCATAAAGCAGGATAGAAACGTAGGAGGAATTAGCGCAGGTTATTTGTGTGAGGTTGTTGTGCAATTTAATTAGTACTTTCCATTTTGAAGGAAGTGGGAATCATAAATATGTAGATTAGGTGCAGGCATGGCCCAGATGCAACCTTTCCAAGTTATTTCAGGTAAGTTAATTTCCATCAGGTACATGATGCAATCCTAAAGTCAACTTTAGTAGCATATACTTCGCAGGATGTTTGAGGCATTTTAAAAATGGATATCTTGTTGGGCGTGGTGGCGCATGCCTATAATCCCAGCTACTCAGGAGGATCAGACAGAAGGAGTACAAGTTTGGGGCCAGCTTGGGCAATTTAGTGATACTCTGTCTGAAAATAAAAAATAAAAAGGGCTTGGGGTGTAGCTCAGTGGTAGAATGTCCCTGTGCTCAATCCCTGGTACCACTAAATGAATAAATAAATAAATCTCATTGGTAGACTGCCCCTGGGTTCAATCTCCAGTACCACTAAACAAACAAGCAACAAATTTCTAAAAGATAGATAAAAATCAAATGGATATCTTCGCAGAAAAAAAATAAAATGAATATGACTTTACTAATCATAGATAGGTAGATAAAAGCAAAATAAATGTGACTTTGCTAACCATCACTGAGAGCCACTGCATCCTACCCTGTGGGTTCACCGGGACTGCACAGGAGCAGGGCAGCTTAGTTATGAGGACATCCTGGACTGCAGCCTGCCGGTGTTCCTGGCTCCCGAGTTGCAGTTGTCATTCAGCTCCTGCCGCCGCCAGTTAGCACCGGGACTTTGGGTAAGGGACCTGACCCCATCAGCCTATTTCCTATTCACTTAGATGTGGAAAATAAATGTACCTGCTTCAGTGGATTGAAGCGAAGATTAGGTGAGATAAATCCTGGAAAGCATTTAACAAAAAACTTTGAAAGGGGCTTATTGTAAGGACTCAGTCAATGGTGGCTATTGTTGTGATTATCATCCTAGATCCTTCTCCCCGAGGGCTCTTTTACTCAACCCCTGCTCTTTTAAATGACAGAATTGAGGCAGAAGTGACTTGTCCTGAACCTCTTTGCTTCCCAGCCCCCTGACTTTCTACTCCATCCTACCTTGACCTTGGTTCAGCTGGGCCTTTTATCCTTTATTTGCTTAAACCTGTCTCGGGCGAGCTCTGATCCTGCCATCAGTGTGCTCTCTATTTGTTGTGCTTCCTTTGCTGGGTAAGAGGCAGGACAGTTCGTCAGCCATCATTCTCCTGCCTCCTTCCACTGCACCCATCCGCGGAATGAGAACCAGAGTGGGAGACCTAGGTTCTCATTCTCTCTCTGCCCCTGACTAGCTGTGTGTGCTGACCACATCACTTAACCCCTCTGCATCTTAATTTACTCATTTGTTAATTTAAGGGTAGAAACCCCTACTTAGTCTGGGATTATTAACTGAAAATTCTCTATGCTGATAAGGACCACTCCAAATAATGATATAAATAAGAAAATGTTTTAATTACTAAAGAGCTGTACATGTGTATCTATCTGTGTATATATGTATGTGTTTATATGAGATGCCCAGTGTAACATCAGAGGTACTTGACTGCTTTGTTACCTGGGATATACCCAGTTGTTTGGGGATTCAAAATCCTACCTAAAGCATCTTTCTTTTCAACTCCTACCTTAAAGCATCTTTCTTCTCAAACATCGGTCCTGGCTGTTGCCTATGTGTAGATTACATAAAGGGATTAGGAAAACATTCTAAAACACACCAAAAGGCTTTCTAAAGAAACCCCCCAGCCAGGCGTGGTGGCGCACGCTTGTAATCCCAGTACTTGGGAGGCGGAGACTGGAGGATCAGGGTTCACGGCCAGCCTCAGCTACTTAGTGAGGCCCTCTGCAACTTCGTGAGACCCCGTTTCAAAATAAAGTATAAAAATAGGGCTGGGGGTGTAGCTTGGAAGTAGAACGCCCCTGGGTTCAATCCCTGGTACCGCAAAAAAAAAATAAAAAGAAACCCCCCCAGAAGCCAATGAACCTGGTCACTCAAGGGCAGAGTAGTCATCAGTCTAACAGTCAGCAGATCTTGTTGCTGAATTGCTGTGTGTCCTTAAGCAAGTCATTTAACTGCCAAGTATCATATTCCTCACTGGCAGAGAGGCAGACATATACTCTGTGGTTCCTTGTAACTGTGAAATTTTGGAGCTACAGGTAAAGGGAGGATAATCACATGGCATGCTTGAGCTGTTTGGTTCCATAACACATAAACATTTTGCCATCCAAGAGTATCCTCACCGCGTTCCCCGGGCTCTGTTCAGCTCAGTTCACTGGAAGGAGGGAGGTGAGCTGCATTCGATTTGGGGTTGACTCTGGGCATCAGGGAGTCTCTTTGGACCACGGCCAGCTCTTGTTACTAAAAGAGAGGCGTTAATCACAGAGAACAATGCTGCCCTCTACCTTAGGCCTCCAGGGGTGCTCCTCTGCCTGTGACCGCAGGCTCCCATGGAGCTGCTGCTGCAACTGTGTCAGCAAGTTTGTGTGGATGAGATGCAGGAAGATAAAGCAAGCATCTCCATGTTCCAGCAGCCATCGGCTGTACCCCAGCCCCATGCAGGCCTCTGTGGCCAGGCCGTCATGCAAGTGTGATTGGAGAACAGCTACAAGTCACCTGCATCTCTTCACCCAACCCAGCCTCCGAGAGAGTCTCACCACTACTATCCATGTAATGGGGCTGGATTAACTTACCCCTTTGGAACATCAGGCCACTACATTGGGGCTTTAGAGGACTACATTAATATGTGGACATATTAACACTAAAAGGTGTTATTGGCTGTTAACACCTTGATCTGAATTTATGGGGTATGAGTCAGATTAGCCATGAGTGGAGGAAGAATGGAGAAGTTTTAGAACTCAGGGCATTGCTAATGAGGATGATTGTGGCTGGATCAGAGGAATAGGCACCTGCTAAGTAGGAAGAGGGCGGGATGGCCAGCCCAGAGCTGTGCAGGATGAAGAAAGCCCAGGCAGGGGCAGTCAGGGAAAAGAGAAAGGCATCCTGGAGGAGTCCTTTGAACTGCTCTGTGCTTGGCCGGGCAATATTTAGAAGCATCCTAACAAAGAGAACGACACGGGCAGAGACTCTGAGGCAGGAAAGTATGACCTAGGTCAGGACTGGGAGAGAAATGCAGGACTCGGTGTGATGGGAACATGGAAAGGAAGACTGGGAGGTCAGGGAAGTTTTATTGGAAAGCCTGAAGGCAGGGGCCCGAGCACTAGGCTGAGCTCTTCTTCCGGTAGCTTCTGCCGACAGCTATGCCCTTCCTGGATGGTAGGTGAATGCGCTTAGTGCATGTGGAAAGTCACGTCCCAGCCTCCCACTTCAGGCTGCAGGGTATAGAGAGCGGAGTACAGGCATTGTATTGTACTGTCCCTGGCCAGGACAGCTGTGCCCAGTTAAAAGGCTTGCGAAGTCCTAACCCAGGAGTAGTTCTGCCTTTCAAACAAACTGTCAAGAGGTTGCCAAGAAAATAAAAACCTGGTTCCCTACAAGAGAAGGCAGACAGAAAACCCAGTCCTAGGAAAGACCGTGCTTTAAAATGAGGACAACTCATAAAATGTCCCTCACTGGCTAGGGACATGAAGGGCTGCTAGGGGTTTTAAGTGAGAAGGGACCTTTCTGAAACAGAAGAGAGGACACCACTTGCTTGTCATTCTGTAGACACGATAGAAATCACATGAAGAAGCCAGGCGTTGTGGCGCACACTTGTAATCCCAGTACTTGGGAGGCTGAGACGGGGATCACGAGTTCGCGGCCAGCCTCAGCTACTTAGTGAGGCCCTCCGCAATTTAGCTACACCCTGTTTCCAAATAAAGAAATAAAAATAGGGCTGGTGATGTATCTCGGAGGTAGAATGCCCCTGAGTTCAATCTCCAGTACCACAAAAAAAAAAAATCCCATGAAGAATCTGTTTTCAGTGGATATGTTTTTAAAGCTAATATTCTGCTACATATGTGGTCATATAAAATGAATTTACTGAGGCCAACAGCTTCTTAGGTTCAAAACAATCAGTTCAGCTTTTTGCATATACAAGTGACAGATGCTATCAGGGTATAAAATATATATGCAATGTAATCTCGACCCTTAAAGGAAAACATTAGAAAAAAGAGTGGAATAAAATACGCTGAAACGGTAACAGGTTGCCTCGTGGTGGTGGAGTCACGACAGGTTACAGCAGTGAATAAACTGCTGCTGCCTATTCTTTTTTGGAGCTGGGGATTGAAACCAGGGCCTCCCACATGTTTGACAAGTACTCTACCACTGAGCCCCAGACCCAGCCAATTACTTCTTATTTTACCCTGACCTGTCACCCACCCAGGAAAGGAAGGGTCAAGGTGAGAATAAGCCCTGCTGAGCCTGACAGTGTCCCGTAGTGCTGATTCCCTCCTCCCCTCTCCCTGTGTGGTTCCACAGCAGCCATCTGTGTGATTCACCTTTTCTTCTTTTCTTTTTTGATAGTTCACGGATCCTCACTCTCCTTGGTTTCCAGTACATCGTCCATTTATTCTACAGTGAGTATAAATCAATGCTGTTTGGCCATGATTATGAGAGCCTGAATTTCTTTACCAACTATGTCAAGAATAAAATATAAGCATTTCTCCTGGAGAGAGCATTTCCATTATAAGGGGAGCAAATAATTAGGCAACAGGAGTTGAAATTCACAAACAGCTATTAATTTTATAATACACCAACCCATAAATCAGGAACTGGCTGCTTTGTTAAAGGGGCATTGTGCTTTCCTGGTGGCTAGTTAGAATGTGTGAGAAGCCTTGGCCACCTGCTGGAAAAGGAAGGCCTTGGGCAGTTTACTAATCCCGTCTGCCTCAGTTTATCTATAAAGTAGAAAGACTACCTGGAGTCGTAATGGGGATTAAGTATTTTGAAAATGATATTTCACTTCAATATGAGCTCCTGCAGGACAAAGAAAAAAAATTAAAAAAAAATTTCTAGTGCCTAGGACAGTGTCTACTATATAATAGGTATTCAAAATGTAGATTTGAAAGAAATAAGAAAGTGCATGTGAGGCAGCAAACACCGTACACACAGTTCAGAGTGAGCACTCCCGAATGCTGACTTTCATCAGAGGGAGGTCTCCTGAACAAAATCTAAACGGGACCAAACCCACTTGGATGTTCAGTAGTACTGGATTTGTTCAGTAGAACTTACTTTTTTATAGCTATATATGATTTATCTTAAAAACATTGATTTGGGAATAGCTATAGGAAAATAAATCACTTTAATTCTTTAACCCCTAATTCCATGGAAGCACAGGTTTTAATAATTCAACTTTTGAGAATGCCAGGTTTTTAGGCTGTGTAGCAGGATGAATGATATATAGGCCCCTTGAAAATAAGACACCATGCCAGAATCAAGTGAAGGCCACCAGGGCCTGAGCACAGGCTTTGGTGACTGCAGATATGGTCTGATCTGAAGGACCTAGAAACTTTCACCTCTCTTCCTACCCACCTCAAAATTAGCTCCAAAATTCCTCTCTCTTTAGATCATCACTGGGTCTTGGCTTTCCTCTTAAAAGTGTTATATATAGCAACCTTGGGGAGGGGTTATTTAAGCCGTTATCTACCACGAAAGCACAGAGATGGTCTTCCAGCTGCCAGCCAGTGGATGAGCTAAGTTCATTCTTCTAGAATAAAACTCTGGAATATGGGTACTAAAAAAAACAGTACTTTCAAACCTACATTCACTTCTTCAACAGTATTTATTGGCACCGTGTATGTGCCAGGCTCTGGACCAAGCCCTGAGGATATGGGTTAGGAGAGAAAGGAGCCTATTGCCAAAAGGGGAATCAGGCGGCAACAGAGGGCACCTAGGGACGTGGGACTCTAGTTTCACAGGTCGGTACAGAGCAGCAGTAGCAAATGTTGCAGTGCCCCTACGTCTCCTCCCCAATGACAATCCCAGGGGCTCCTGTCAACGTGGCGGGGGGCTGAAACATGGGAAGCTGGCCTAAGCAGACCAGGCTTGGAGGAAGGAGCACCTGTGAGTATTCAGATTCCAGATCTAGGAAATCATCATGTGTAGTTCCTGGAGTACCCCTTTTGTGCCAGTCGCTGGAAGATCTTGCAAAAAAAAGGCCTATATTCTAGTAGCTACTGTTCTTGGGTATGTCTCATGAAGACCGTGTTTTCATGAAATTTCCAGTTGTCCTTTCTGAGTTGATATCAATTCAACAAATTACCAAAGACCCAATAATCATCATTTTTTATTTCAAGATTATTGGGATAACAAGAGACCCAGGGTCTAATCTTAATTTATTCTCACCTCAACTTTGAACACATTGCCTTGTTATTTAGGGTGTCTCAGTTTTGTCTTCGGTGTCAGGAATCTGAGCAAAGTGATCTGTGAGGGCCCCAGAACCTCTGACCGACCATGAATGGTGGAGTCAGTTTCCCATTTACTGTCCCTGCATGTGCCTTCTCTAGGATTATAGGTTGCTTTTGCAGACTTAAAAAAAAAAAAAGTAGTGTACCATTTGAATGTTTTCATGCTAGAGCAGTGTACCAATTCCAAGAAAAGCTGCAAGTCTGGCTAGACTCTGCTCCCACCCAGCAGTGATGTATGGTCCCTTGTCTATTATTAGCCTCTTAGAGGTGACGAAATGCAGGAACAATGCTAGGACTCCTTTGTAAGTGTGAAGGTGAGCAAGCTCTCATTGTTGTCTCAGAGAGCTTTGGAGTCTCTCAAGTTGCCACAGACTCAGACCAAGGAGCCTGCTTAATAACTGAGAGTCGTATAGGCTCTAATTACAAGACAGCAGCCTCTTTCTTTGAAATCTCTATAATTCTTGGATATTCAAAAATGCTCATTCTGCCTGAGATTTCCCTGCCATTTTAATTACAATGAAAGAAAAGGCACCATGATGCTAAATAATAGCCATGAAGGAGTCACGGCCAGCGCTTGGAGTAGAGAAAATCTGAGAGGCCGCATCTGGCATTCGACTTGCTTTCTTGGCTGGGAGGGAACAGCAGTTAAGTTCCCAGGGGAACTGCTGAAGGGATGGAGACCCACAGCTCCATATAGGTTTCCCACATGGACCGAAAAACAACAGTAGCTGGGGCAAGATACAAACCACATGACTTCTCCAGGCTGCTGTTGAGAAGGTTGGCCCAACCCCAGAGGCAGGTGGGCACAGTGGCAGACAGTGGCCAAAACTGTGAAGGCCTGTGGACAGAAGTGTTTACAAGCAGGTCCTGTATGGATGGTTCAGCACGCTAACAGGCCTCCCCCATCCTCCCAAGTGTTAGATAGCTGTGATGTTCTCACCATTTTCTCCTTTGGATCAGACACAGAAGTTGGAGGACTGAGTTCTGGAAAGCTTCCATGAGAATGTAGTTATAGTAAAAGAGCAGAGACTGTGCTGGTTAAGAGCATAAGCAGTGGAACGACACTGGCTCGGATCATCCAGCTCTACCACTGACCTGCTGCAGCCATGGGCAAGTTGCTTAACTTCTCTGTGCCTCAGTTTCCTTGCCTGCAAAAAGAAGGCGATTATATTAGTTCTCACTTAAAGGGCTGTTATAAGGAATGAATGAATAATGAAAATGAAGTGCTTAGAACAGTCGTGGCAAGCAGTTAGTAAATGCTAGTTATTACCAGAATGCAAGCGACACAAGGTCAGGGACTTGGTCCGTTCTTGTCGCAGGTTCTTAGAACAGAGCCCAGCGCAAAGTAGGAAATCAATACATAATTGGTAGGTGGTGGTGGAGTTGGGTGGATGGATAACAAACAGACAAATAGGCAAAGAGGGATGAGTGAATATTATCTGGGAGGGAAAACTCAGCCCTGAGGTGGAAATACCCTTCTCCTGAAAGAATTTCTCAGATAAGGAGATTGTTCAGCTGTGTGGCTTTAGGCAAGATACTTAACCTCTCCAAGCCTTAGAAGAAACACACACACACACAAAAACAACTTTATGGAGTTAACTACAAAGAGTAAATGATTTGACCCCATGTACTTAAAAAAATTCCTTGTTATTGTTGGAAGCCAGCCAGGAGGGAGGGGGCTCTTGAGCAAGACCTAGAGGGAGGGCAGTAGAGAGGGTAGCATGGAGATCAGACAGGAAATAGCTGCCCACCTGCTCTAGCTTACCAGTGTGGTGTCTGCAAGATGCAAAGAGTCCTACTCCTTTTGTGTTCTGAACTAACAGAAGCACACACTAGAGCCAGATACTGATCTCTAAAAATTTGAGTTTATTGCTAGTATGATTAGATTAGGACACTCACCAAGAACAAAATAAGATCCTTATTAATGTTTATTCCTTTCCTTGGTTCCCAAGTCACTCCTCCAACCCTGGGGAAAGTAAAGGGGTAGGTGGGGAGAAAGCACACTTCCAACACTTCCAGGAAGGAACGGGTTGGGTTTGTCTTTATGGGCCCCTTAGGAACTGGAGGATAGGCCAAGAAAAATTCCTCCTGCAGCAGGTTCCTCCAGCCCAGTGGTCCTCCTGTGGGAGGAGAGAGATAGTCTTGTAGTTTTCTCTGGCAGGTACCTGTGTCACCACTGACACAGAACCAGCATGGAAGATTCTGCCAGTAAGAAAGGTCACAGGGTTCACCCTTACTCCCCAGCGTCTTAGGGAATTGGGGGACTTGAGGTGGTATAACAGGAAAATGAAGACCATGTTCTCCTTACAATTCATGGAGTTGCCAGGCTGAATAGGGGCTCCCAGCCCCTTCACTCTGAGGCCCCATCCTGCTCCTGCTGTGGCACTGTGGGGAGGGGAGAGGGAGGGAGAAAATTAGGGTAGAATCAACCTAGGAACAGTCCTCCTTGGCCCCTAGATGAGGTTACCAGATATAATACAGAAGGAACACTCAAATCTAAAGTTCAGATCAACAGAAAATATATGTGTGTGTGGGGGGGGGTACTGGGGATTGAGTCCAGGGGTGTTCTACCACTGAGATACACCCCCAGTCCTTTCTTTTCTTTTTTCTTTTCTTTTCTTTTCTTTTCTTTTCTTTTCTTTTCTTTTCTTTTCTTTTCTTTTCTTTTCTTTCTTCTTCTTCTTCTTCTTCTTCTTCTTCTTCTTCTTCTTCTTTGGAAAAAGGTCTCTCTAAGTTATTGTGTGCTGGCCTTGAATCTGCAATCCTCCTTTCTCAGCCTCCCAGGTACTGGGATTACAGGCATGTATCACCACACCCAGATCAATTAATTTTTTAATATACTTATGTCCCCAGTTTTGCATGGGACCTGTTTGGACTTTAAGTTTAGCATCCTGTACTTTGATTTGCTGACTCTGGCTCCTGTCCTTTTTGTCACATCCCTTCTCCTGAGCTCCTGACCTTATCACAGTTCCACATGGAGGCAGGGGCTCCTCACAGCTCAAACAATTGGAATGTTGTTCTTATCCTTCCTTATTTCTTAAAATAATTTGTTGTTTATATCTGGCATTTCTGATGAGTCAACTTAATTGAACCAGTTTGCCTAGAGAAACATCCTAGAAAATAAAATAAGACATCTTCTAGACTCTTCTAAGTATCCAAATTTGGTGTTTCCCCGTAGACTAGTCTACACTGCTCTTTGCTCCTCAACTGGTCTAATTTTCCTTATGATTTCTTTACAGCCAGAAGAAAAATGCCAGTCAGAGGTAAGGGACAGTTTGCTGGTTGGATCTCCACACTCACTGTTATCAGTCATTTGACCCAGCTCAACCTGGAGAGACTCCCCACAGCAGGTAACTCTGTGCCTTGTCATTTTTAGATTCGCAAACTGCGGCGGGAACTGGATGCCTCCCAGGAGAAGGTGTCGGCGTTGACCACCCAGCTGACAGCAAATGTGAGTACAGACGTGGGGTGAGGTGGGAGCTGCCGGGACAGGAGGCAGCCATTCCTGCCCTCCAAGCATTGCTTAGGGCCCTGTCTCTGAACACTGTAGAAATAGCACTATGTAAGAGAAAGGGCCCAGACATCATGGATGTGACTGTTGGCTCTGACGTTTGCAGGTGCGTGACTCTGGGCAGGTTGTTTGACCTCTGAGCCTGGCTTTGCTCATCTGTGTGATGGGGTGATCACCCTTACTGCGTCGTGCTGTTGTATGATCAGTGCTTGTGGTATATCAAGTGCTCATTAAGTGTCAATTTCTCTTCCTCTTTCTGAAAATTTTGATCTCGGGTGGGGGAAGGGAGGGAGAGAAGGAGAGGGGGGGTAAAAAAAAAAAGAAATTTAGAGTTCCACAATAAATAGCCAGCCTGCTCTGTAATTATAATATATACAATTACGTGTTCAGGACTCTCTGCCAACCAGCATTCAATCCAACAACTGTTGTGAGTGCCAGCTGTGCCCCGGGCACTGTGAGTTCAGCAGCAGAGCCAGCACAGCTTCTGTCATCTTAGCGTTCAGTCTCTGGCCCAGCAGAGAGACAAAACAAAGGTTTTCCTGGAACATGGCAGTTGTTATGCTAGAGATAAGCAGAGGCAGTTGTAGGAATATGTAGGAAGAACTACATAGGCAAAGCACCAAACTCAGTCTTGGTGGGAGTTAAGAGGGAGTCAGGAAGGACTTCCCCGAGGAGGTGACATGTGATAGATGTCATGTAGGAGAGGGTTCACGGGGAGGACGGCATTCTTACTAAAGAGAGTAATGTGTGCCAAGGCCAGGGTGAAAGATCCTGGTGCATTTGGAACTGGAAGAAGCTTGGTGTAATTAGAATCTGCAGCTCTGAGGTGGGAGAGAGGGCAGGGGTGGAGAGGAGAAGGAAGTGAGGGGAAGAAGACATTACGAAAGGCAAAGGTCACATTAGCAGGTGTCTGAGCTGTGAGGCTGAGACCCTGGACTCCCTCCGGACATTGGGCTTGTTCTGTCACTGCATTTTAGCAGGCAGTGAGGTGGCCTGGCTTGTTCCTTAGGAGGTTCCCTGGCTGTGGTGTGGTGGTAGGATTAGGGGGCAGAGGTCTCCCACCCCATCAGCATGCTCTGTAACTAAGTCCTGCTTGTGAGCTCTGACCCAGTGAGGGCTGAAGCTCAGAAGGCAGAGCCTGGGGTTCTAGAAGGTGCCAAGAGGCCTCTGAGTCAAGGCTTCCTGCCCAGGAGCTGCCAGCCCAGCCCGAGACCACAGATAGAGGCACTGAAGCCCATGAGAAAGCACCTGCGTGACCCGCAGCACACTGTAAAAATGGAAAGCAACTTCAAAGGTTGTCTCCCTTTGACCAGGACACTGAGTCAATACTCCAGAGTAATCATTTACCTGAAGGTTTTGCCCCGGTAATTCCCGGCTCGAGCCTGACCTACTCAAGGAAAGCGTTTCTCTTTAAAGTCTGCACATGAAGTACACAGCACAGTCCCTGACCTTAATTACAAGCTCAATAATTGGTAACTGCCTTCATTATTATTCAGACTCCTAAGCTCTCTTACATTTATGGAAATCTTTAAATTTTTTTCCTGCAAAACTCACACACAGGAAGCCACTGTGTATTTTGTAGTCCTTTATTTTCTTAACC
Organism: Glis glis; assembly: GCA_004027185.1. NCBI lineage: Eukaryota > Metazoa > Chordata > Mammalia > Rodentia > Gliridae > Glis > Glis glis. Next base: position 54,506 of record PVJS01000769.1, read on the forward strand.
TCTTCTTCTATCATCAGTAATACTTTCCAAAGGACATCAAACGTTGGTGTGAGAGCTGAATTCTGAGGCTTAGATTCTGTTCAGGAAATAGCAGAAGCAGTCTGTGTGTAGATTCTTCATCTTGATAACCAAATGTACGCACTGGAAGCCAAAACCAACCCCAGACCCAATGTAGCCAGGGTCTCCTGTGTATAAACCAAACGTGTGGATTGATAGTAACCCTCTCCCAAGTGAGCTCCTGTCCTGGTTAAGAATGACAGCGACAGCTGTCAGGTGAGCATGGTGGCACACACCTGAAATCCCAGTGCTTGGGAGGCTGAGAAGGAGGTTCACAGGTTCAAGGCCAATCCTAGCAACTTAGCGAGACCCTGTTTCAAAATAAAAAATAAAATGGGGCTGTGGGTCTAGCTCGTGGTAGAACACCCTTGGGTTCAATCCCCAGGACCCCCCCCCAAAAAGGCAGCTGTCAATTTTGCCTGGGAATCAGCAAAGTGGTAATCACTTTGCTATCAGTAAACTTGGGCAAATTCCCCCAGTGACCTGGCCACAGTGAGCCTTATGTTAGGTCATTTGGAGTTCTACTCTCTGTTTGAGAAGATTCAGAGTGAGATCCCTTATGTTATTCCAAAAGTGTGTTTTGTTGCTTGTAAAGGCCAGTATTGTTTTAAAGTAAACATTGGGTCTTACCACACAGCACTGGACAGCGCTAATGCGTTTTATTGTCTGCCATCTTTCTCACAGCCCGAGCTGTGTTTGTTTTTCTAGGACAAACTACTCAAAGCCGCCTTCTCTGGGTGTTTTTCTACCACTCGTGTTTGTTTTCCCTGGGAATGTGAGAATGGCGTTTGATGAGAAGGCTGTTGTGTGGCTCGGAACCAGGCTGGCATGGCCTCTCTGGCCCATATTTTCATAGTTGCTCTCAGGACACAAAGGCAGCTCTTTCGCTGGCCAGTGAAGTGAGACCCTCCAGCTCTTCAGCACTAATATGGTTTCTTTCTGAGCTTGCAAAAAATGCTCTCAGTAGCAGCCTCTGTGGGGTCAAGTTTTTGTTTTCAGTCGAGTAGAAAATACAAATGCTCACAATTGGAGTCACAGGTGGAATTCAAATGTAGAATTGAAATAAATATGAATTTAATTATTGATATTTAACTTTGCCATTCCTCTGCAGTGCAGGAATGGTGGGTGGGCGTTTAGACACGCATGCCCTGACCCGTTTCCTTTGGCCACTGTGCGATTATCTTGAATTGATTGGCTTTGGTTCTGCTATGTTTTCCAGGGCAAACTAAAGTGTGTCTATTTTAAAATGAAGAGCCATTTTCTCCATTTTTTTTTTTTTTGTGGTACTGGGGATTGAACCCAGGGGCGTTCTACCTCCGTGCTACATCCCTGGCCCTATTTTTTATACTTTATTTTTTGAAACCAGGTCTCACGAAGTTGCGGAGGGCCTCACTAAGGAGAGAGAGAGAGAGAGAACTGAGGCTGGCTGCGAACCCGGATCCTCCGGTCTCCGCCTCCCAAAGTACTGGGATTACAAGCATGCGCCACCATGCCCGGCTCCATTTTCTCCATTTTTAATAAAGAAAAGGAGTACAGTCAGAAAGAAGCTAAGTCTTCCATGTAACCTGTCTTATTACCAGTGGCCCTGCTCCCTGCCAACACTTGATCCTAGCCCCATATTTTAGCCTCAGGCATCCCTGCTGGATAAAGTCTGGGAAACAGAGCCTCTGAGTCACTCCTCAGATCCCTCCTGAGATTAAAATGCCACTGACCCTCCTCAGAGCCCACTTTTATCCTTCACCATCTACATCGGTCATCTTTTCCTCTAGAATTTTACAGCATGATCGATCAAGTCTCATTTCTTCCAAGGCTCCTCCCACATATCTCTGCTGGTCCTTGTCCCTCCTGTAGCCCTCTCTGTGTCTACTCCTCATCCCTACGCCTGTGTCCTGGGCAACATGTCTCCTCTCTTAGTTTCTTTTGTCACTCTCTCATTTCCCCGCAGTGTTTGTTCGTTCCTGTGTTTTGAAATGCCTCTGCAGTTTGTAGACTATTTTCCCCTGTCTTGTTTCCTTTAGTGCTCAAAATAACCCTGGGAAGAAGGTAGCTATCATTCCTCTTTTATAGATGAGTAAACTGAGGCGATTAGGATTGGATGACTTGCTCAGCATATGGGTAATCCAAAGGGACAAGGAGGTGCACTGCAGACCTCTGATTCTAAATCCTGCTCCTCTCCCTGTGCCACACTGCCCTCCACATCTAAGTGCTTTTCTTTCAATCCTTTACTTGCTCACCCAACATATTTATCAAGTGGCAGCTCTCTACCTCAGTGGTGGGGCCTCAGGGGGAGAGTAAGATCGACATGGTGCCAACTCTCTTCAAGTGTACAGTCTGGCTGTCCCTCTCATCTGCTGCCCAAATGCCTCTAACTAGAGGACCTGCCACTATTCCATGTTTATAAACAGAATTTGAAGGTTAGATAGTCCTGGCCAGCTAATGGATTCTTAATTTGGTTGCTAGAAATTCCTTACATAACTTCTTTAAAATGTGTCCATTCTTGGGGGAACAGTGGCACACAACTATAATTTCAACAACTTGGGAAGCTGAGGCAAGACGATTGCAAGTTTGAGGCCAGCCTGGGCAACTTCCTAAGATCTTGTTTCAAAGTAAAAAATAAAAAGGGCTGGCAGTGTAGCTCAATGATAGAAAGGCCCTGGGTCCAATCCCCAGTACTGAAAAAGAATAATAATGATAATAATAAATTATATTATTATGATATAATATAATGCTATTAATATTATTGATAAGATTATTTATTATTATTATTATTTACTACTTACCACTCTGTATTCCAAGCAGAAGGCTTAGTGTTGGAACACAAAGTTACCTCTTGGTCTCCAAGGGGGAGTTGCAAGAGAAGAGGGCATGCAGGAAAATGCCACATTTCTCAGTTCTAAGATACACATTTTTTTCTCTCTCTCATATTTTAATTATAATACATATTTTAATTATAATTGGACACATTTAAAAAATTGTCCTAGTGATGTATAAAATTATGGTGCATCTGATGTCGTTTTTTAACAGAAGTGGATGAAAGTGTGTGGGAGCGTATGGGAAAGTTATAACTCCCAGGGGGGACTGGGAGAGGGTCCTCCAGGGGAGGTAGCAGATGAGCCTTTCAGTGGCTTTTTGTTAATCAGGATTATAACAAGCAAAATATGCCAGCCACTTTGATAGTTCATCCTATACACATGCTTCCTGTGAGCCCCTACCATGAGTTTGGCACTTGCTGAACACAAGCTCGTGCTGCAGGGTAGGATGAAGTAGTAGAGAAGACAGACAAAAACCAGCAGCCACTAGACCACATGTGTTTTTACTACAGTGGGCTTGTGAGAGTGAAGATAAGGGAACCAGCCCAGTCTGGGGTTGTCACAAAGGCATAAGCTAAGTGCTCTTGAGACAGACACATGAAAATTAGGCCAGGAAGGTTGGGGGTGGGGGAAGCATTCAAGGCAGAGGGGAAGGAAGAGTGGGGGAGAGTGTAAGGAGTCTGAGCAAGTGAAAGTCTAGGGTGACTTATCCAAAGAGAGGTGGGGAATGGGATGTAAGAGAAGGCTGGAGATACGGGCAGAGGCCAGATCAAGTGGCCCCAGTAAGGATTTCTGTCTTGAAGACCCAGCATTTCTTAGGTGCTCTGGCCTGGCAAGGTAACATAATGGAGTCGTGTCTTCCCCCTCCAGGCTCACCTCGTGGCAGCCTTTGAACAGAGTCTTGGAAACATGACCATCAGGCTGCAGAGTTTGACCATGACAGCCGAGCAGAAGGTAAGATAGAATGGATGCTCGTTGCTCCCTGCTTGGAATTAACAACAAACCTAAGGTTATTATTCTCTTTAGTTTCAGATAATTGTATAAATTTTAACATGCTTCTTGAACTATGAGAATTTAAGTCACGAGTAGATCTGTTGAGTAAAAATGTGACTTAGATCGGTGATGGTAAAGGCATCAAAGGGACAGATTTCATGGTCTCATTTTACTCCTTTTATGCGATCCTTTATACCCCCTGAGAATTGATCCAACTTCATGTAAGAGACGAAAGTCCTATTGAGCTCCTCCATTCCCTACCCTCCTCTGTTGAAGCCACGTTGTACTTCCGCTGAGCTCTGTACAGAATGGTTTTAGGATGACCAGTATGTCTTTCTTGTCCTCAGGATTCAGAACTGAATGAGTTAAGAAAAACCATCGAGCTGCTAAAGAAACAGAACGCAGCTGCCCAGGCTGCTATTAATGGAGTAATTAACACTCCGGAGCTGAACTGCAAAGGTAAAGTAAGAAGCAGCCTTTCGACTCATGACCTGCCTGCCCTTAGCAGCCTCCCCTGACACACGTGATGCAACCTCCCAGCTCTGCGAACATCAGCAGGTGCTGGAAGGCAGGTGGCTTGCATCTGGTGACTTCTGGCCTCTATGAAGACAGCTAGTGTAGCTCATCCTCTTCTCTCATGTATCTCAAAAGTCGAAGAAAACGTGTTTCCGTTGACCGAGTGTGAAAGTATTTTATGGCCTTTAACTTCACTCACGCTTCCATATTTACTTACTGATATAGAGCTAAAATGGGTTCATGTCTTACTTGACCCAGAAAACATATCTGAATAGTTGGGGTAAAAAAAAATTATGACATGCAAATGAACTACCTCCTACAGTAACAGTATTAGCAGCAATAACAATACTGGGCGCAATGAATATGGTACATTACTGGTGCAATACCGGGTGCTTGCACTCAGGGATCATTTAAACTGTGTTCTGAGCATGTGCTAAGTGCTTTCATTATTTAATTCACTGTCTTGCTTTCTTTCTACAATGACCTTACGAAGTCCATGCTGATCTTTTCCTCATTATACTGATGGGAGCACTGAGTTTCAGAGGTGACAGTGACTTCCTGAGGGCAGAGAATAGTAAGAACCAGAAGTGTGACTGGAACCTGAGTCTGTCTGGTTCTAAAGTCAGTGCTCGTAAGGATGAGGCTTTGAGTATAGTTCTATCTTCATGAGGAGAACTGGCAGCGGGAGTTATTTTAAGAATCACTGTTATGTTTAGTATCACTGTTCATTCAGATGTTGGGCCTCTTAAGCAGTGATGATTGAGTTGAAATGGGAAGGATCAGCAAGAGCCGGCCAGACAGAATCAAGGGGAAAGAGAATTGTAGATGTAGGGAAGAGTTCATGGAAAGGCCCTGAACTGAGAGGGGCTTGATACTTCCAAGGAGCTGAAAAGGGCGGAGTGCAGTAGGAGCATGGAAAGCCAAGGAGCAGGCCTGGGAGTGTGGCTTGGTGGGAGAGCACTGGCCCAACGTGCATGACGTCTTGGGCTCCGTTCCCACCAGTGCAAAATAAAGAAATACATGCGTGCATACATAAAGAAATCAGAGAGTGGGTTAACAGCAAAGGTGACTGCTGCCACAATTCAGAAACATTGTTTTCCAGCCTATGGATAGCTTAGGAGAATTTGTCTTGGGGAAATTCTCCTGAGCCTCCCTTGACTTCTGTTTTGTAAAGTGGCTCCATTTAATTGACCAAAAAGGGCATAGCAGCCACCTGCTCAAGGATCTTGAAACCAGTGGTGAGGAATAAAGGTGATGTCTTAGAGGAAAATACCTAGGACTCCTTGAGGGCTGTGCCAAGGAAGGAAGGTTTGGGTTCAAGTCAGCAGGTGCTGACGGGCCTGGCCTTGCTCTCCAGGAAATGGCACCTCCCAGCCTGCAGACCTCCGCATCCGAAGGCAGCACTCCTCAGACAGCGTCTCCAGCATCAACAGCGCCACCAGCCACTCCAGCGTGGGCAGCAACATAGAGAGTGACTCCAAGAAAAAGAAGAGAAAGAACTGGGTGAGTGTACATCCATCCACAGATGCCTCCGGAACTAACTGGTAGGGTCCATCCATGTCCCCAAATAAAGCCCAGGCTGCCTCTTAACCTCAGAACCATAGACCTTTGGGCATAGATCCAAGCAAGCAGTTTGAGGATAGGTTTCTGCTGAAATCAGTGTCATACCCAGCAAAACCCCAGGATTTATAAAGTCACCATCACCCTGTAGTTTTTCTCTTTCACGTAACTTTATGTGACATACTCATCCTTCATCTCATATATGTGTCATTTCTTCCTCATTCTATGTTGGCCACAGAGTACTAGTGCAAAGTCACTCATAAGTGGTTTCTTCTTAGCTAGCTCCAAAGTATTTTTTGAGCCTCTATAAGTCGGTATCCCATCCTTAACCATAATCTTTATCCAATTATTTGTATAACTGGCCTAGGATGGTATCAAACCAAGCTTCTCTTTGAACATTTTTGGCCATAGTCTGTACATAAGTTTCTAAGATCTTTGTTAGGAGTTAGTGAGGGGCTCTAAGCCAGACTTATACCTCAAATGGTGAATTTAGTAGACGCAGTCTCCACCACAGTGTTTCTCCATGTGTCCAGAATCCCAAGGAGTTACTTAATTTTCTCTATAATACTTTTAAAACAGTTTTCCCTACTTTCCTGGGGAAATTTCATGCCCCCCCATCTTTAGTCCTGCTGTGAAGGGTTCAGAGCACTGAGGGGCGTTTGCTGCTGCCTGTCTTCAATGCAGGACACCCCAGTTGACCTGCAGTTGGCTGGTGCTCAGACAGCCCCACTTGTCAATGCTGATGACATCCGTTTTCACAGTGGCTTGTGTCCTCATTTATTCCATACACTTCTCACTCACACTGTGTCATCTTGGATGGGTGGCGAGGTCTAGTGATGGAGGAGTTGGGGACTTAGTAATTTTGGTTGTTGATGACTTGAGTCAGAGGCAAGCTCAAAGACCAGCTCAGTGTGATTAATTTTTTTCCCTTTAATAATAGCCTTTAGTCAACTCAACTCATTTGCTATAACTAAACATAAAATGAACTCCTGTTGCCATCTTTGATATGAAAGTGATAGATGTAGTCGGATTTGATTAGCAGAGTGATGAGAGAGGATTCCTTTCTGTGAAAATTAGCTGTTATCTGTTTTCTTCAGATCAGGAAGTAAAACCTGTTTCTGTTGCTTTAGGACAGCTCTTGGTTATCACTGCAGTCCAGGAGGATGGGTGATTGGCATTGTCAGCTTATCTCAAAGCTTAATTCTGTCTAATCTTTGTAATCTCCTCCCCCACCTGACATTTTACCAGAGGTAGAGGCAAGGATTTAGATTGTTGGAATGTGCCAGATCCTTCTGTTTCTATGACTCTCTCTGGAAATGTGATCAAGAGTAGAAAATGAGAGAGCAACGGGATCTAAATTTGTCCACAAGCTGGACATGGAATTTGTTAGAGATGAAACACAATGGGAGAAAACACTCATCAATTTGCCACATTGCCTGTTTTCTGAATTTCTCAATGACTAAGAAAACTTCTGAAATGCATTTTCAGAAGGAAAAAAAGACTTTAGAAAAAGGAAATTACTTTATATGAGACATTTTTTTTTCCCAAGATGAAACATTAATTTTGGGGAGATCTAGAAAAATACATGCTGCTTGTGGCTTCCAGAGAACTGCATTTAACTCTTTACATTATTGTTAGAATTTTCAGTTCTGTTCTCATGGTTTGGGGAAATTATACCAGTCTCATTTTCCCAATATGGTGAATAAATTTCTTAAATAACTTTCCATTTTTTGAGTGAGATGGCTGCTCCCCTGCTTACTAGATTATCTTCTCATACAAGGACAGCAGCTACTCCTCAATGGATGCGGCAAGGAGCCACACAGCCATGTGGGGCAGTACAGCCACGAGGCTGCCTTTGCTCAGAAAAGAAGACGTGCTCCCTAAAACATTCAGGCACAGAGAGATGTCCGATAAGAGGCAGGAAAAGTGTGAGAAGTGCAGGAAGCTGGGGGCCAGTTCAACCAGACAGGGAGAAGCTGGAGGAACCTGGATTGTAGAGGATGCCCCGACCTGCCCTTCCCTTCCTCTCATAATGGAGGGAGCTGCCCCCAGTGCTTTGGAAGGTTCACATTCCCACTGGAAACCTCTGCGTGTGGTGTTTATTACTAGCCATGTTGTGTCTGAAAAGTCCAAAGCTTTCCCTGTCACTGGCTTTCTCTGTTAAAAATTGTCTCTTTTCCTCCCCCTTCCCCGTTTTTTGCTTGCATTTTCTCTGGCAGGTCAATGAGGTAAGCGAGACCAACTTTACTATCAGATACCAAGCTAACCCATCCATTGGTATGACTAACCTCATCCGCATCCGTCGCCATGTCTGAGCATCCTGCTTCGTGGCCGTGTCACCCCATCCTCCCCACGCCCATCTGCTGAGCCACGCTCTGTCTTGCTGTTGCCATTTAGTCTTGAGCCAAGAGTAGGCATGGAATGTTACCCACAGGTCCAGTCCTCTGAGCTGTCAACACCAGATAACTCCTGTTCCCTTAATGCACTGATTGGAGAGAGCTGTGGGGAGCCTTTTCCATGGGGGAAGGTGTGGGAGAGTGAATTACTCTTTTGTATGCATGTCTCTGTTTAGCCGAGGCTGAAGCATTGGTCACGGTCCCTGAAAGGCTGACAGTCTTGTGTGTTCAGTTACGCAGCTCCTTCAAGCAAGCTTTTGGGAAGAAGAAGTCCCCCAAGTCGGCATCCTCTCATTCAGACATCGAGGAGATGACGGATTCTTCTTTGCCTTCCTCGCCAAAGTTACCACACAACGGATCCACAGGCTCCACCCCACTGCTGAGGAACTCCCACTCCAACTCTCTGTGAGTCTCTGATGTCTGTGGCCCCTGAGAATCTTCTCAAATAGGAATGGCCGGGAGTCCCTATGTGGTACATCTGCTCCTTGGACTCCTTTGTGCTCTACATTAACAGGACCTTGCAGGTTCTTCAAGTGTTTTAGGGCTGGGGATGTTGAGAGAGAAAGGAAACTGAGGTCCTAATTATGGTGGTGTTGGTATCATAATTAATTAGCTGGCCGTAAGCAAATTGCTTCTTTTTTGTTTCCATTTCTTCATATGTCAAATTGGGATAATGGCTCTTGCCTACTTACACTGTTCTAGGGGTTGAACAAGATAAATGAACATAAAAGAGCTAGAACTGTTTTGCTCTGAAGAGGAGATGGTGTTATGTATGTTGGCAGTTTTAGTTGCAATTCCAGTTCATTAGGGCAACAAGACTTACACTTTTATTTTTTGATCAAAATTTGTTGTTAACTCTTTCTCTGAGGTTAAAACTCAAAAATTAGAAATTTAAAAAGTAGAGCGGTTCAGTGACAGTTCTCTTTACCAAATGATTCTACATGTCGTAATATAATTTCATCGCCGTGAACTACTCCCCTGAGTGAACTGGTTGTGAGCAGTCTGTGCATTTCTCTTCAGGGGCACAGCTAGACTTGTTTAGGTCCTTAGCTGTTCCCATGGCTACTATTTACACAGAAGAGAGAGCCGTATGCTCACGCCCAGCACCCCTCCCACGATTGCCACTGTGCATGGGTCCTTCGTTCCTTTTTCTGGGTACAGGGAGGAAGCCCTGTGCTCTAAGAACACAAGGCCTGGGCTCTAGAGCCAAGAGCAGGAATGGCTTGGGTTGGGTGAGTGGGGAGTCTGGTGTCAGCTCAGCAGGTGACACAGTCATCTTCCTGTAGCAGTGAAGAGGCTGCCTCTGCCCAGTTGGGCTGAATTCCATTTGAAGCCATGGTAGGCCAAGCCTACAATTACTGATAACAAACTGGATCACAAGTAGTCTGCAAGGAAAGTCATCAGCAAGATGGGACAGTACCTAGAAGAAGAGAGGAGCCATGGCTGGGGTCAGAATAGTCATTGAGACAGAGTTAGAAACAGGAGATTTGTTATGTAAATCTCAGTTCCCTTATTGGATAAAGTAGAGATAATTGCATCTACTTCAGTAGATTCTTAAGAGACTGATACTGTGCATGGAGGGTATCTATCTTCCTGTCCCATCATCCTTCATTCTCAGGAGGCTACATCTGTGGAGCCAACCCTGGAGTCCACGTCCCCAGGCAGCCCACTGAGGGCAACAGCCTGTGGATGTGCCCTGTGGCCCTGCCCATGTGCCACTGCGGGGCACAGGAAGTGCACACAACAGATAGGCCTGTGCAGAGGCCAGGTCCTTGTGGCACACTAACTGCATGGAAGATGGGAAGTGGAAGAGAGGAAAGGGAATATAGTTTCACAACTTTTCAACAGTCCCACCCATTAGTGAAGCATGGCCCTGCCAGGGTCTCCACTGTACATCGCCAGGCGGCTCCTCCTCTACTGGAGAGCACTTGGTGATGAGGTGGCCATGGGGACATGGGCTTCCACTGTGGGTGAGGAGTAAAGCCAAGCCAGGAAGAGCGGGACTTGGCTGTTTCCCTACAGTGCCACGGGTTTTCTTGAGTAAAAGATTAGATGAGCCGGGCGTGGTGGCGCACACTTGTAATCCCAGTACTAGGGAGGCGGAGACCGGAGGATCCGGGTTCGAGGCCAGCCTCAGCTACTTAGTGAGGCCCTCTGAAACTTCGTGAGACCTGGTTTCAAAATAAAGTATAAGAAATAGGGCTGGGGGTGTAGCCCAGAGGTAGAATGCCCCTGGGTTCAATCCCTGGTACCGCAAAAAAAAAAAAAAAAAAAGATTAGATGAACAATTGAGAGTGTGGGTCCTATTTCATCCACAGGGTCCCCAAGAAGTAAATACAGGACAGGTTTCACACAGGCCATCACCCATCTCAGAGCATCCCACCTTGGTCTTTTCCTGACCAGAAGAAAAGGGGCTCGTCGTCTGCTCTCTAGTTGCCGATTTGAACTTTTTTAGAGAGCAGCCTGTGTGAGCGGAGCAGCGTTCCAGGTGCTCCACAGAGACAGGGATATTAACCAGATGCCCACCCTGGGGAGCCTAGGGACTGCTGGGGACATGACACAGTACAGTCCATTCCACTTCTGAGCCTCCGTTCTGTGGCACGCACAATTCTCAGCTCTGTTACAACAGTGTCCAAGACTAATAAAGTTCCTTCTCTGCTTGACTCTATCTATTGTGGGATGGGAGTGGACATTAAACAGAGAATCCTGAATAAACTAGAAAAGGCAGCTAGAACTGAGGTTAATGCTGTGAATGAAAACAGCTGGGACACAGAGTACCTTGGCAGCAGCATTAGATGGGGGGCGGGCAGGAAAGGCCCCTCTGAGGAGGTGATTTTCAGCTGAGATCTTTATAACAGGAGGAATCACTGGTTAGTTCTGGTCTTTGACACTAGCTGCTGAACAAACTGGATCCCAAAGCTGAGTGGCTTTACTTAACACTTTATTTCTGGCTCACTCCAACCCCAGTGCAGAGATTCCATGCCTCACTCCTCTGCTCAGTGCTCTGTGTGAGCCAGGGGAAAATGCGAGAGGGGAAAGCGTGGAGGATCCTGCAGGAGGCTTTTATGGGCCGGCCCTGGAAGAGGTGCATGTCCCCCCTCCCCACAGTCCATTGACCAGGAATCAGGGCCATACCGTGTGCAAAGGAAGAAGTGAAGGAGGAGATGGACTCTGACGGACACAGATCAGCCTCCCAGTGAGCAGCACAGCCTTCCCAAGAAGTAATAGCACAGGAAAGCTAATATGGAAAGGGGCTGGAGGAGTCTGAGAAGGAGGGATGGCCAGCCTGACTGCTGTGAGATAGTCAAGGGGCAGTGTGGTGAGAAAAGAGGCTGTGGAGATAGGCAGGCCCTGCAACTTGGAAGGCTCGGAAATCTAGGCGAAGTTTCTTCTGATTTCATGTGTGGGAGAGTTTAAGGGAGAAAGGTGAGAAAATCTGAGTTAGTGTGCTGTGGATACGGAAGATTAGGGGCACAGGGGTGGAGAAAGGGAGACCAGAGAGGCGGCTGGCACCTTTCCTTGGTCTACACCACTCAGGCCATGAGCTGTTCCATAAATACTCCCATCATACTCCCCACCTTGAGCCCTTTGCCCTTGCCTGATATGCTCTTCCTCTTTTTCCTTTTTTTATATACTTTTATTGGTATAATGTAATTATACATCATAGTGAGATCCAAAGTGATACAAACATACATGCACGCATCACTCGATGTATTTCCCTCTCTAGAACCTGCCCTGGTCTTCCTCTTGATATTCAGTTCTTCAGGTCTCTGCTCAGTGTGACCTAAGAACAAGACCTGGCCTGGCCACCTTGCATAAAGTAAATCCCACCACCAGCCAACACTCCCTGTCATCCCCTTTCCCCTACTTCATTTTTTACCATCCGATGTATAGATTTTCCTTGGTTTTTTTGTTCTTTGTCCCTTACCCTACCCTAGGTCTACAACATAAACTCCATGGAGGTCAGTACTCTGTTGGTTTTGCAGGCATTGAAATATTTCGTGGCATGAATGAATGAATGATGGTAGTGGTGATTCCTTGATGGATTTAGTTCTGGAAGAAAACTTGACAGCTTCCCTCCAGACCTAAGTGATGGACCATTTAAGTTATGGATCAGATGTGGAGTGTGAGGAAAAGAGAAGAATAATCCTTGGCTGTTCCTAAGTTTGCAACTTGAGTACATGGGATGGGCGGGAGACATAGACGGAGGTAGAGTGGGGATTAAGAGCTCTGGTTTGGCCATATTGCATGTGAGAGGCCCAGGAGACACTCATCTGGAGGTGCCAGCCAGCCTGAATTTCCTGGTGGCATCAATTTGGGAGACACAGGCTCCTCAGTGGTACTGAGAGCTGGGAAACTGAAGTTCTCTAAGGGCTTGAATGAAGATGAAGAAGAGCAGAGGGACAAGGACTACGGTCCGGCGCATGCTGGTGTTTAAAGTTCAGGCTGAGAAAGTACAACAACCAGGGAGGTGGAAGGAAACTCAGGAGCAGAGAGAAGACTGCTTGGAGGAGGGAATAGAAACTGGGCCACATGCCACTGGGCAGCCGAGTCAGATGAGGGGAGGTTGGTGGTGATGCACTGAGCTGCGTAGGACCATGAGCGAGAAAGCTCTTTCCAAACCACTTTTCCCCAGAGGGATAGGGCAGGGCAGGCTCTTGGCTCCGCAACCCTTTTCTTACATTCCACAGCCTCCGTGGACACTGGAGATGTTTGTTTTTGGTCTAGTTTTCCAAAGGGTGGGTTGAGAGCAAATGCTTATTTCCAACCTTGAAAGGTTTGTAAGAATGTGCAAATCTAGATGTGAGCAGAAGTTCAAAGGAGAAACCAGAGGCAGAGGAGTTGGGCTTAGAGAATTCCCCACTCCGTGGGCGAAAGGAATGGCAGCTGGGGGAATGGGACATTTCCCACACTCAAGGCGCTTAAAATTAGGTATGCCACCAGCCCCGCCTCTGGACCAGACAGAGGGAATGTGCTGTAATAAAGGGTTAGAGACTGAAAAGGCACACACCAGGTTGCTTCCGTAAGCAGTCCATGAGGTGGACAAGCATGTACTGAATGCCTACTGGGTCCAGTTCAGCAGCCTGGGTTCTAGAATTTAGCAGACCTACCAAGCTTAATCCCGACTCAGTCATGCTTAGTGTGACCTTAGGCATGTTAAGCTCATGCCTAACCTTCCCCATTTTAAAACAGACATAAATATAGAACCTCTTCCTGGAACTACCCATATACACAGTGAATGAAATAATATCTCCAGATGTCTAGCCTGGTGGTTCATATGTTCAGTAAGCATTGCTGAGTACCTATTCTGTGTAGACCAATGTGATCAGACACAAGAAATGATGCAGAGAATTACCCTGGTCCTGGAGAATCCAGCATCCGAGCAGGGTAAGCTGTGAAGTGCAATAAAATTATCAGGGACATAGCATAAGTCTAGTTGGGGAAGGAACCAAGGGAGAAGGAAGACTCTGTCTTGGACAGGAGGGAGAAGGACTAAAACTTAGTTTGGGCTGCTGCAAAAGAACTTGTTTTCAGTGGCATCTCTGTTGTGGGCCACCCCACTAACGTGGACTCTCCATTGTATTTCTGAGAGCCAGCTGCTTTTGGAGGAAACTTTTTTCCCAACACCAATTTTCTTCAATTTAGTTTTCTTCCCTTTTATCTTAGACTGTTTTCTGTTACTGTAACTGATTACTACAGATTTCAATACACCTACAGTTTGGGCACATGGCACCAGAAGCTGTTCAGCATTTGGGGGGGGGGGATTTCTTGCAGGGAGGATCAGGGCATGGTGGAAGGCATAGCATAGGAAGACAGAGCAGGCCCACTGACCCGGGTCTCTCTTCTTCCTCTTATAATGCCATGAGTTCAATCCCTGGGTCCCACATGCATGACTTCATCTAATATTAATGACTTCCCCAAGACCCCACCTCCAAATGCCATTAACTTATGGGTTTGCGGATGAAGTTTTGACATGAGTGTTGAAGCAGACAGACACCTAGACCTGTGGCACCTTTATAAAGTCATTGATTGGCCAAGCTCTGCAGAGTAACCCCTGTGACACAACCCACAAAGTGGGTTGCTGAGGAAATATCGTCTCTCTGAGAGTGCTTTCTGGGGAAAGGCACAGTCCACATGGAGGCTTGAGCAGAGTGTCTTGCCGTGGAGTGCTGGCAAGTCATCTGGAGACGTCAGGGTATGTGTAGGGCACGATGCAGCTAAGACTGGAGTGTCACAGTGGATTTTTTTCAATGTGGCACTGAGGATTAAACCCAGTGATGTTCTACCTCTGAGCTACACCCCCAGCCCTGTTTTATTTTTTATTTTGAAACAGGGTCTCACTAAGTTGCTGAGGGCCTTGCTAAGTTGCTGAGGCTGGCCTCAAACCTGCAATCCTCCTCCTGTGTGGCACCATGCCCAGCCACAGTAGAGTTTTGTTCAGACTTTATACTTCATTTAAACCAGGAAACCATAGTCCTCTCAAGAAAGAACCAGTTTTTACAAGCTCCCCTTGCAAACCTCCCAAACCCCCAAAGCATAGAGGCATGGCTGTATAGTTAAACCTTGCAAACCACAGGCTATTCAAAGCACAAAGAGCCTGGGGAGGAGGGGAGAAGGAGGAAGAGAGTGCTCCGAATTCTAAAGGCATTTCTGTCTCTCCAGCCCTTTTCATCCCAAATCTACTGGCTTCAGTTTCCTAACATTTTTGCAAGATTTTGAAGCTGAGACGCTTCCTTGGTTGCTGATAACTTTAAAACTAGGAGGAGTTTGATCTTTACATCTCTCAGATCAAAACAGTGCAGATAAAAAAATAGCACCAGAAAATTTTGTTTTTCAAGTGTTAAATTTTTCTAATAGTTCTTTCTGCCCATGAAATACAATTACATCTCTTAAAAGGTTTAGAAATCATTTTCCTTTTGGTGATTAAACTTTCATCCCCTGAACCAGTTTTACAGGTCAGGGTTTTTTCTTTTTTTTTTTTCTTTCTTTTTTTCTTGTCCCCAATCCAGCTCTTGGATCTCTGTGAGCTAGCTTGCAAAGTCTCTGCTGCAGAGACTATATGCTTCCCATATCTTTCAGGTATAAGCTTCAGCTCTATAGCTTGATAGTTTGGGAAGCAGGTACTGGTTTTGGGGGAGGGGGTTTCCTTCCATCTTCAGTCCAATAAGCATCAAATCTCAAATCCTTCTATTCTGAATCACCCAATATCCCTGGACCCTATGATCTTTGGAATCCATGGAACCATTTTTTAATAGAACCATCTCCTTAGAACATCGCAATTTGTCATGACTTTTTTTTTTTTTTTTTTTTGCGGTACCGGGGATTGAACCCAGGGGCGTTCTACCTCCGAGCTACACCCCCGGCCCTATTTTTTTATCCTTTATTTTGAAACCGGGTCTCACAAAGTTGCGGAGGGCCTCACTAAGTAGCTGAGGCTGGCTGCGAACCCGGATCCTCCGGTTTCCGCCTCCCAAGTACTGGGATTACAAGTGTGCGGCCTGCCAGGTGTCTGAAGAAAAACCTAACTAATCAAGTAAGGAGCCCAGCGTAGCCTTTTCTCAAGAAAGAGGTGCTCGGAAGGTCCAAGGTCACCTGGATTTGATGTGCAGCTGGGAAAGGAAGACACCTAGCCAAGCTGTTGCTGGCATTCAGATGGAACTTTGCTCTGTCCCAGCATCCTCGCTCCGCTCTAACTCCCTGCAGCTGTTCTCTTGCCCTGAGCCTGAAAAGGAGGCAGGGGAATGGGAGAACTAAAGAAGGTTGATCTCTCTAGACACAATTCATGGAGTATGTTTTTTAAGAATGAGATCAGAAACAGATGAACTTTCTCCCATATCTTTACATTCCATCCCCTTTTTGACCAATAAAAATCACCCCTCAGGCCGGGCGTGGTGGCGCACGCTTGTAATCCCAGTACTTTGGGAGGTGGAGACTGGAGGATCCGGGTTCGCGGCCAGCCTCAGCTCTC